>PVJL010017605.1:0-17905 GCA_004026885.1 Lyroderma lyra
TGTTTGTTTGTTTGTTTGCTTTTTGGTATGTGGGTAGCTCCCTGACTGGGAATCGAACCCAGGCCACAGCGCTGACAGCGCCAACGCCGAAGCCTTAAGCCACTACACCATCAGGGAGCTCCTCCGGACCCTGGATTTTAAAGGGCACACGTCCACTTCACAGAGGAGCCATCATGGCTAACGTCACTGTCCCCGCAGGAGCAGCAGGCCCCAGGCACCGTGCAGTGTGCGATTCCACTGGACGTGTGGGCCAGCGTCCAACAGCGCCCGCGCAGCCATGTGGAAAGGGCCCAGGAGGGCAGTCCCCGGGCCTCCCTGAGACTGGTCACTCCTCAGCCGCCGGGAGGGGCTGCGGTGTCAAACCCCCGGGCCCGATCAAAGGGCGGGCCGGCCTCTCCGCGGCCGAGGGGGCCTTTCCCAGGCCGCACACTGAGGGGGGCCCGGGCTTTGTTCTGGCGGGGGCCGCCAGGCCGCCTTTGTCCGGCCCACTGCAGACCCCGCGCTCGTCAAACCATCAAAGGCCCAAAGCCCGGACCCCAAACCTTTCTTCCCGTTTGTGTTTCTCAAAGGGAATGAATCGCACGGGGGCCAAGGAAAGCCCTTGCAAAGCTGTCCCGCGCCCGGACAGGCCCCTCGGTCACACGGCTCCCGGGGCTGTGGCCTCCCGCCCCCCTGCAGGGGCCTTGACGACAGCAGCTGCAAAAGGTGTGCGCCCCGTGCCCTGCACCCCGTGCCCCGTTCTTAGCCAGAGGCAGCGGGCTGCAGCTGGGGTCCACGTCCATTGGCTCCCGGGCCCCAGGGGGTTACTGGCCGGAGGGTCAGCACCAACCCGTGGGGCTCGGTCGCACCTTTTCCCTGCACTGCGGTCAGGTGGCACTAGTCACTTTGCGTCAGAATCAGCACTCGGCCAGCCTGGGCCTCGCTCACCCGCAGCCCCGTGTTCTGCAGCCGCGTTGGCCCCCACGGGTGGGCTTGTGCACCGTGGGTCGGGGGCTGGCACCCCTTGACCCAGGGCTTTGCTTTTTTCTGGTTCGTCACCACTTTTGAGAGGAATGAACTGGGGCAGCTTCCCAAAGATGACGTGCGTGGCCCCCCGAGGTGGCCTTCAGCCCCCTGGCCGGGCCCGCCGGCCGTGGCCGCGGCCCACAGCCCGCACGTGGCGGGGGAGCCGCTTCTGTCGTCGGCTGCGGGCCCGGGCCCAGGGCTTCCCCCCACGGTGTGGCCCACCGGCGTGGGCAGCGTGCTGGACCCGCGTGCCTGAGCGACCTGCGTGGGCTGTGGGCGCCGTGCGTGCCACCACCAGCCCCCGCCTCGGCACCCGGCCTGTGCACCCCCCCCCCGTCGTACGGTGTCCGTCGGGGAGCCCCTCCGGGTGTAAGGGCGTTGTCCTGGCCATCCACACTGCCTTGGGAGTCTGCCGCCTCTGCTCCCCCAGACAGTGGAACCCTACAGTAACCTGTCCCCTGGGGCCGGCGCATCTCACTGAGCAACGACCCCGGCTCCACCCGCACTGCGGCCTGCGTCAGCTGTCGCCCCTCTCAGGGCGAGTAGTGTCTGGTCACACGGCTGCACCATGTTTGGCTGAGGCAGTCCCCGTGCGTGGACACCTGGGGGGCGTCCAGGCGCGTCCATGCAGGTGTTTAGAAACCTAAGCGTCTTTTTAGCCTTCGG
Source organism: Lyroderma lyra (assembly GCA_004026885.1). NCBI lineage: Eukaryota > Metazoa > Chordata > Mammalia > Chiroptera > Megadermatidae > Lyroderma > Lyroderma lyra. The sequence continues at coordinate 1,672 of PVJL010017605.1, forward strand.
CTTTTGCTTCCTATGGGTACAGACCCCCCAAAGGGGACTGCTGGGTCACACGGGGACGCCACGTCTGCGTGTTTTCCTCGTGCTGCTCCGTCTGTGACGTGGGGATGCAGCCCCACCGGCATGCCTGGGGGTCCTACTTGCCCCACAGCCCCTCCAGCACTCATTTTCTGGGTGGTCCGCTTTGTTTTTATTTTCGTTTTTGATCGCAGCCGTCCTGCCAGGTGTGAGGTGCTACCACATTGGGGCTTTGATTGACGCTTGCTAATGACTAGCGATGCTTTGTCCACGTGCCCGCTGGCCGTCTGAGGACCCGGAGGGGTGTCGGTGAAGCTGTTTGCTGGCTTTTAGGTGGGCTGTTTGCTGCGGTTGAGTTGTGAGAGTCCGCCGTGCCTTCCGGATTAAACCCTGTCGGACGTGTGACTTGCAGGCGGTGTCTCCTGTTCGGTGGGACCCGTGTCACTCCATCACTGCGTCCTTGGTGCGCGGGTTCCTTTTCCCGACGCCCAGTTTACCTCTTTTTTCCTTCGGTTGCCTGTGCTTTTACTGTTACATTCAAGAGATGTTGCCAGCCCGAATGCCACAAGGATGTCCCCATTGTCTTGTAAGAAGCGTTAACTTCTCAGAGCCGGCCGGAGACGGGCTTTGGGAACTGGGAGATGACCGAGCGGGAGCCCTGGCAGGACTGGCTCGGCCCCAGCGCCCAGCGGCATGCTCGCCCATCCGAGTCTTCCGTGCGTGCCTTGCGGACTCGCCACTGTCACCGGTGTCCCTTCGCTGCTTTGCGTGTGTCTAGCTGGGGGCCGGGCACCGCCTGCGTTCTCCCGAGGGTGAGCCCGGCACGGTCTCCTCACGCAACAGTGAGGCCTTCCTCTCTTACACGTGACACATCTGCCTTGCTCACCCTGAAGAGAAGGGACAATGTGGGGACCCTGTCCCTTGCAAAACTTCCTGGGTGCAAACTCCGTGACAGCACATGCTGGCGTTGGTGCAGAACTGGCGACGAGACGAGCTTCTCCCCGAGTTCGCTGCTTGATGGCTAATACTTGTTTACCCGGAGCTGAAAGAAGCGTCTGGCCCACGCGAGAACTTGGACACCGCGCACCCTGCGTGCGTTAGGAAGGAGGGTGCGCAGTCTCCGCTCTCTGCACAGTGGCCGGTGGCCACCTGCGGGCCTTTCCCTTCTGCGGCCCACGTGCCACGCAGGGCCTCGTGTCTGCTGTGCCGACGGTCCCCTGGCAGCCTGACACGTGGGCCGCTGGGGCACCCTCTGCGACCTCACTGCGGGGCTGCTGCCTTCAGTACGCCCCCCGCCGTTTCCTTAGTGAGGGAATGGGCATGGTGCCTCTCACTAGAAAATACCAGAAGCCTCTCCACGCACTCACACTGCGCCCGGATCCGGGGTTAGGGTCGCCCTGCCTTCGGGGTGGGTTTGCTTAGTGCGGGCTGGACTTCTCCGATGACGTACGTGCTTTTCGACTTGAGCGCGCGCCCAGTGGGTCTGTCCCCAGAACCTAACACGCTGCGGGCAGCGCAGGACGCGGCAGTAGAATCCCATCCCTGGTGCCCGAGAGGGAGCTTGCTAGGTCCTGGGGGGCGTTCACGAACCCTGTCACCTTCAGGGAAGCCTTGCGTAAAGTGACAAAGGGCACTCCCCGAACCCGAGGACCTGTTCCATGAACGCACGGGTTGTGCTGCACGCACCACAATGTCACGGTGACAGGTGTGAACAGAGCAGCCCTGTCCCGTGACCCCCGCTCCCACAGCCTTATAAAGACCCTGAATCTGCCCCTGCCCACACGCGCTCACACGGCTCACTGTCCTTGACCCTGACGTGCAGGCAGATGGGGTCCCCACGTGTCACACCGACTGCTGTTGTCACTCAGTAAGGTGGCTGCGCAGCTCACTCGGGTGCTGGGGCGTCTTCACCACCGATCCGATGTCCTCGGTCCGGGGCTCTGGCTTCAGGCTCGGTGCGATGCCCATGTGTCGCACCTGGGCATCCCTGGGAAACCTAATCAGGCCTGTCCCTCACGTTCCCTCCCCAACCCTCGTCCTAAGGGGTGTCACACTACCATGAAACAGGAGAGGGACTTGATTCACAGCATGTTACACAGGGTCACGCACAGCTGGGAGCCCGCAGGCAACGACTGCATCCCGGGGCGTCACGCAGCGCGGCCACAGCTCCCGGGTGTCGGGCGGCGTTGCAGGCTGTGGCGTGGGTTGTGTCCTACAGACCAGCCCTGCGGAATCAGGTCTCAGATGAAAGTGTGTTCACACGGGTTTCACAAGGATGCAAAGAATGTGCCCTAAGCAACCTGGGGGAAAGGGCGTTGTTTCCAAGTCTGTGTCCCACGGGAACCCCCGGATGTGTCACTTTTAGAAGGACCAGAATGTTCTCTGTGGGCTGGGTCGGCCTGTCCACCCCGCTGAAGCCCAGGACAGCTGGAGGCCAGCAGGAAGCACGGCTGAGCCGGGTCAGGTCTTCCCCATGGGACCTGCGAGACAGCGTTTATGAGCATCTGGGATGCGCTGTCCCCTTGCAGGACCCAGTTGTGCGGTTCCCAGCTTGAGACTTTACACGACGTGCACTGCAATAGGTTGTCCCGTCTCTCACCGGTGGCGTTTCTCACACTTAGAACTAAGATGCGTGTCCCAGAGCGGCTGCCCCTTCCCAGCAAGTACAGGACAGCTGCTGCCCGTGGCAGCCGGGGATCGGGGACAGGAGTGGCTGAGGGACAGAAAGGTCCCCACAGGAGGAAGCATGCCCTCCCCAGCTCACGCTCCACATGGCAGCTAACTTGCTTGCAGCTAAGTCGTCTTTGGAGAGGCCAGTTCCTATAGTCACGGGCCCCCAGCACCAGGGTTCCTGCAGGAAGATGAGGGGGTCCCCATGCTGCAGCCCGTATGCGTCCTGCCTTCCCAGTCTCCCCATTTGGTGACAGGGTGAGCTCATCCCCCACCGGCCTGCTTTAAAGTCACAGATGCACTTTAAAATAAGATTTCATTCCCTGTGGCCTGACCGGCTTCTGAAAATCTTCAGCACCTGGGCAAGGCCTGTCAGTAAGCGCAGGACCTCGGCCCCATCTTGTGCTGGAGCTGGGTTGCCCGCTGGCCCCCAACTGCTGAGCCCCCCGGGGACGTCCTGCTCGTGATGTACAGGAGTGAAATGGAAAAGCAAGAGAAGTGTTGAATTAACGACGAGGTTAAAACTTGAAACTCGTCGCGTTATTTCTGCGAAGGCCGAGCTGCCCGACCAGGGCAGGGGTGCCTGTGGGAGGGGTCTCCCCTGGAACTGCCGGCCAGCGAAGGAAGCCAGGGGCCCATGTCTTCACACTCTGCTTTAAAAGGCAGAGACCTCTACATTTAAAAGCCAGTGCTACAGTGTATACGACGACTTATTTTTCATTTCTCTAAATAAAATAAATGCCATGCAAGCGAAATTAAAGCTTAGACGCTTCCTACGATGTAACGAATTCTCGCAAATGCCTCCGAAGCACGCGTGAGGCGCTCGTGTCCGGTGGCGGTGGCTTGCGGTCGGTGAGTGTCCGCGTAGGCATCTGCTAACAGCTCTCTCGAACTGATGGTGACCCGCGCCACCAGCCTTGTCTTTCCGCGTTGAGCACTCGGATCACCGCTGCCTGCCCTGCCTGCTGAGGGAGGGGGCACCATTTTTTATCGGTCTTTTAGCCCAGAGGAGCCCTGATGGCCCAAGAGGGCCAGCCGGCACTGTGACACTGTGTCTGAACTCAGCCCAATCTGTGTGTGTTGCAGGCGCCAAAGAGATTGACATCGCCGCCACCCTGGAGCACCTGAGGGACCAGAGGCCGGGGATGGTGCAGACAAAGGTACCGTAGGCGATGGGGCCCGGGCAGGAGGCATGGCCAGTCGGCTCCCAGTCCTGTCCCACCCCGGCTGGGCCCTTCCTGGGAGGGTCCCTGGTGATGGCTGCAACCCCAACATCTCAACAGGAAGATGCAGTGAGCTCTCGGGTGGTCAGAACTCTGTCCCCCTGCATTTGTGGGGGCTGCATTTCTGTAGAAAGAGTTCAGAGGTAACCCCAGCTCTCTTGCAAGGGAATGTTCTGGACTTACTAAGCATTCTGTGCATTCCTCCCATATTTCTGCCTCCCACAACCACAGCTGGAGGCAGTATTAGAGTGCAGGGGAGAGAAGACCACCCAGAGCCCACCCACCACGTTGAGAATTAGAAGCAGGAGCCCAGGGAAGCTGACCCAGGCACGTTTTGACCAGGAAGATGATGCCTTCAATTACGGTTCTAGAGCCATGGGGCTGGCTCTGCACTGCCAGCGAGAGTGCCCTGTGCCGCGTGCTGGGCCGCTAAGTGGAAAGTGCGTGCTTTCCCGCTTTGCAGCGGCCGTATTTATTCCCTGGATTACCGACCGAGTGTTTACGCTTTGTCCTTCGCGTGCGGCGCCCTGGTCTTTAGAGGGCCGGTGCCGGGCGTGCGCCGTGCGCGCACCTGTCCGGGAGCGCGCGCACCTGTCCGGGAGCGCGCGCACCTGTCCGGGAGCGCGCGCACCTGTCCGGGAGCGCGCGCACCTGTCCGGGAGCGCGCGCACCTGTCCGGGAGCGCGCGCACCTGTCCGGGAGCGCGCGCACCTCGGAGGTGCGGGCGTGCAGTGGGGCCGGAGGCATCTTGGCACCCGGAGCGCAGGTGCGCAGCGGCCGCTCCGCCTCGTCTGCGGAAAGCCCGGAGAGGGCGTCCCTGCCACGGCTGGTGGCCCGTGTGCCCTCGCGGCGCGGTGGCTGCGAAGGCCCCTCCCCGTCCTTGGTGGCGGCAGAGGAGGCGGCGGGGCGCGTGCGTCTCACCAGGCGGCCCCGCTCAGGGCTCGCGCGGACGGGGCGCGGCTGTGCCCCGCGGATCGCCGCCCCCTGCGCGCATCGCCGCGCTCTCCGCCCTCCGCGCCCCCTCCGCGCTCCCTCCGCGGATCGCCGCCGGGGTGTGGGGGGCACGGGGGGTCCTCGCTCACGGCCTCGCGTTCTTGTCCCCACAGGAGCAGTTCGAGTTCGCGCTGACCGCGGTGGCGGAGGAGGTGAACGCCATCCTCCAGGCCCTCCCCCAGTGAGCGTCCCGGCCCGAGGACGCCGCGGGGACCACCCCAAGACTTCCTGTGTCTGCTCGTGTCACTGCCTGGTGACAGGGTCCTTGCATCTCCTGTAGTTTCCGCAGGTTAGCAGTCAAGTGCATAGTCCATTTTTGTCCAACCCAACAGTAACAACAGAGGTTTAGGGAGACCTCCAGCTCTCGGGGCAACCAGTTGATCTAGTTCCACTTTCCTTGAAAAACCTTTTGTCTTTAGCTGCAAATAGTGTCGTGTTGATGCTGGCGCACTTCACGCATCCGTGTGGCCGCCGGAGTCCGCTGCAACCGAGACCTCCTGGGGGCGGGGCCGCGGGAGGGGCGGGGCCGCGGGAGGGGGCGGGGCCCGGAGGGCTGGCCGGGCCCGAGCAGAGGCCCCTGTGCGCGGAGGACACCTGTCGTCCATCTCTGAGACGGCCCATCGGCCCATCGCCGGGTCCGAGGGTCAGAACTGTGGACGTCCTGCAGCTTTGGGACAAATAAGGAGAATATCATCGCAGCGTTTCCGTTCTGTTCCTGCGCCCCCTGCCCCCCAGCACTGTTGAGAGCCCATGTCACCCCTCCGCCTCCCCCCAAAGATGGGCAGAGCTTCCCAGGGGCAAACGCTGTCCCACCCTGGAGGCGCCTGGCACCCCAGGTGACAGGTCACTTTGGCAAGGTTGTGGGTGAGCCCCAGCCTCGAGACAGTTTTGTCACTAAAACCTGCTTTGCACACTGCAAAGGCAGATGAGCGCTTCCTGCGGGATAAGCAAAATCAGGGAGAGGAACCGGGCGTGGAACACACGCCCACCAGGCCCCTGCGGTGGCTCTCGGGGGACATCCCGGGCCTCCTCCTGGGGCTTCAGACCCCTGGTCACTTAGGTTGGCCACTTGTCTGACATCACATAGACATGAGCTGCTGGAGGTGGCTTGGATTTGCCAAAATAACACTGAATGTCAGATTTCCTACCGCCCCCTTCCTCAGAAATAGAATCTGATTCATTAAACTCAGAACAATCACATCTAAGAAGGCAGCTGTGTGCCACAGGTTTCGTTTTAGGGTTGGGTACAAAGAGACGTCTCTGGTACCTTTTCCGTCCTGCTGTTTTGCACACCATCCTAACAGGTGTCACATCTCAAAAACCAGTAGAACAGGGGAAGTGGCCTGCTGAGTTGGGGGACAGATGCCAAATATTGTTTGTGTCTTCAAATGGTATCGTCATGTGTGTCTGCTTTAATATTGCTGTAATTTTCCCCAAAGTTGTTTCTCTTCATCTGTAATCTAAATAATGGATAGAAACTAATTTATCAGAATATAGGAAGCATATAGAACTTGTAATTTGTAACTTCTTATGTTTCAAAAGAAATCCTCCAGTGTGAGATATACAAATATATTTCATCGTGCCGGATTAAACTTCTCATTTCCCAGCGAATGGTCTTTACTTGGGGGTGAGAGCACCGTGTTTTCCTGCCCAGCCTTGGTCTCCTGACCGCGCAGTGGGCTCCGGGCTGTGGACACGGCATGAGCGTCGCCCAGCGTCTGCCCAGCTGAGCGTCGGGCCGCTGTGGGTGTCCTTGGTCATAGGGGAGGGCGCCCCATCACCTCTGGGCACACAATGACACGCCTCCACGTCCCCCGAGAGCACACCGGGGACATTTCGAACCCTCACCGAAGAAACTGGAGTGTGGTGTGGTTTCTGCTTGTCCTGAACGAGCTTTGGGCAAGGCGGAGGTCAGCGGGGTCGCCCCTGAACTGTGCCCAGCGTTGGTTTCCTAACAAATCAGCGGTTGGCTGTCATGTCCACAGACTCAGTCCCCGCAATCCCCTCCCGCCCCAAGTTGCTTCTTCCTGGGGTCCTGCCCATGAGCTCGTGCAACAGCAGGCGAAACTCCTTGTGACCAGCATGACGGGGCAGCCAGGCCCAGCCCCACCCATGACTGTGCCGGACAGAGTGTGCAGTAAACACGAAGCACGCGGCCCAGTCCTGGGGGAGACAGGATCGGGGCGCGGGGGCTAGAGGTCAGTGTGCAGACGGCCGGGGCTGAACCCCTCATGGGCTGGGGCCAGTCCCTGGCACGTCCCCCGGGCATGGCTTAACTCGTCCTGAGAAAGCAGACACACAGACATGCGCTTCTGGTCACAATGCGATTTGCACATGGCACAGCAGACACAGTCCCCAGAGGGCTGCAGCCGTGTGGGACGGTCATATCTGCAGCCACCCTGGGGTCGCAGCCAGGGACCACTGTCACCTGATGTTAGGACCCTCCCTCCTTCATCGCTGCTTAGACGTGTTGGGTCACCATTTCCAAATACTGAGGGTCTCCCCCTGTTCACAAGGTGAGGCCTGTGGACACCACACATTAACCCACGTGGTGTCGGGAATCAGCAGAACGAAGACGAACCCCAGTTTGTCACGTGCTCATTGCTGTAAATACCTCCCATGAGTGACCTCAGTAGGAAGGGAAGTGAGGCACAGTGGTGACAACGATGACACGAGAATGAGAGTAAAAGGCAGTCAAAGTAATTAGAAGGCGGTGTGTCTTTGAGTATCTATTACCTGTGTTTTAGCATAATTTTTAAGTTAATAGAGTTTAGTTTTTTACAGTGGTTGTAACGCCGGCTCCTAAAATCCCTAGAAATCGGACCAGGGCGCTCCTGCCGGTTGGCACATGCGTGCTCCTGGCTGATGGCCCTGGGCTCAAGGAAGCCCCCCAGGAAGCCACACCCCTGCATGCACCCCGATTCTGACCACAGTGAGACGTCAGCCACGGACAAGGCGGGAGAGTGCGGTCAGGACGTGGGCGCAGGATCACACCCTCGCCACACCGGGGCCCTGCCGCTCCCGCCACCCTGGGCGACAGAAAACCCACCTGCAGCCCGACCCACACTTCCTCCTCTGATGACAGCTAGCAGGGGTGGCACCGTGGTGCTGCTCCCGGAGGGCCGGGCCCCACACCCCCACCCCTGCCCGCAGCCCCGCCTGCACGTCACTGACTCCACCCATTGGTTTCACTGCTGGGCTTTGTCACCTGGTCACACCCTCCTCTGGGCTTCCAGGTGTGAGGAAGAAGTAGGTTTAGCAAATCAGGTGCCCGTGGGCCGGGCCATCTGCGGCCCCAGGGTAAGTAGTGGCTGAGGGGACGTGCGGTGGCAGCCCCGCCAGGTCACGAGTGGGTCTTCCCCCTCCCCACCCCCAAAATGCTCACGAGGCCCCTAAAGCAAACCAAAGAACAAACGAGCGTGAGCGCGATGCCCAGAGGCTGGGCCACGGGGCCCGGCCCTGCCCGCCGGCCTCCACACGTGGTTTTCCTCCCACCCCCGTTCTGTCCCCGGGACCAGCGGCGCCTGGCGGTTGTGGGGTGGCCCCGATGAGATGGACGCGAGGCCCGGGACGGCGGGACATGCCCTCTGTGTCTCCTGCGGTGCCTGCAAAGTCAAGGCCACTTTGAGGCTAGTTCTCGTGGGGACGGGACGCGTCTCATTCCGCAGGAACACTCCCCACGGCAGACAGGGTTTCCTCCTGGTCCGTCGTCACGTATGCACCTTCTCGGGGTACGGCGAGATTCGGGTAACAGCTCCTGCCCTGCGGAAAGTTCTAGCACAGGTGAGAAAGAAGGTCACCCAAAAGTGTCCTAAAAATGAAGGCAGGGGGTCAAACAGCAGGAAAAAGTACCGAAAGGGACAGCAGTCCAGCTGGGGACGGCAGCCGGAGGCCGGATGGCTGGGGACAGCATCCCCAGGGCCAGCTCCCGCTCGGGCTCTGAGGGCGAGCCCCCTCAGCCTCGGGTGGTTCCTGGGGTCACAGCCGAGTCACCCCATCTCACCTCCATCGCCACCTGTGTCCCCGTGTCTCTTCCCTTCTTAGAAGGACACGGGTCGTTGGACTTGGCGTCCTCCCCAACCCAGTGGGCCCTCACCTGAACTTGACCACACTGGCGAAGACCCATTTCCAAATGAGGTCACCTCACAGGCGGGTCAGGACCTGCACCCGCCTCCAGGAGGCGCAGAGACCCACGAGCGCAGAGCAACAGCTTTGGCCCGGGAGGGCGGTGCCCGGTCACCCCCGGGGGCTGAACCACGGGCCACCAGGCAGCCTCACCTCGCCGCCCTGCGACCCGCGGGCTCCTGCTCCTGGGTTGTTTCCTGCGTCACTTGCTTTGTTTTCATTGATTGTTTGCTGTTTAGCTTTTTGGGGTTGTTGCGGGGTTCCGCGGGAAGGTTCCCCTCACAGGAACAGGGGTCACACGTGCCCGCTGTCTGCCCCTCCGGAACTAAGACCTGGGGGAGTGGTGGTGAGCTCGGTGCTGGGCCAAGGAGCGTGGGGACTGGGGACACCTGGGCGATTGGACCCACCTGCACAGGATGAATGGAGGGCGTCCCCCACCCGGTCCCCCAACACCAAACCCGCGAAGCTTCAGCTCCGTGTGGGAGGGGCTTCCTGTGGGTCGCCCCGCCCCACCCGGTCTGTTTGCTTAGCAGGCTGCCGCCCTTGAGGTGGGGTCACTGCCGGAGTCACCGCCCCTTCCCCCCCCCCCGGGGGTCGCAGCACGTTCCGGGGACACAGGTGCATCTCCAGAGCCCGGGCTCAGCCCCACCCACGCTGGTGTTGGTCTTACACGCGCGTGGGGCGCTGGGCTCCTCGCAGAGTCCAGACCAGCCGCGTCCGAACCGCGCCACCTGCTGCCCTGCTGTAGGGCGGCCGTGGGCCCAGGGCTCCCGGGGCAGAGTCTGCAGGGGGCGGGGAGGCGTCCCCAGGAGCTGGAGCCACGGTGACCCGCTTCTGACCCCAGGGATAATGAGGACCCCCGCCCCGGGGCCAGCAACAGTGTCCTGAGCCCACCGGCAGGCCTCGTCCCAGGACGGGGGGGGGCGGGGGGGGACGGGGGGGGGCGGGCTCCGGGCGGGGCTCAGGGCGGGGCTCCACCTGCAGCCCAACCCGCGGAGGAATCCTGGGCCCCGACCCAGCGACTTGGTGCGAGGCCTCGGGAGGTTAAAGGTCGTTGCGCAGTCCTCACCAAAAAGAGGCACTGGGAGCCCGCGAGAAGGCGTCCCGCACCCCGCTCCTCCGCGCCGGCACAGGTCCCGGTTCATGGCGCCGGCAGGACGCCGACGTCGCGCACGCGTCAGCCCGAGACGCCGCGGGGACACTTCTGGCACTTAGTTCACAGATTTCATCAGTGTCTTGCACCCACTGACCCCCCAAACCTCACACGTCGCTCGTCCTCAGGGAATTTAGCAGCGTGTACGTAACCGGCACACTCGTGAGGGGCTCTGTGCCTGCGAAATGACTTCATTCTTCACGCCTCCAACCGATTCCGCTTTGCATAACAAATGATGACGGGGCAGCTGACAGTCACGCAGGAGGGGACAGCGTGGGGAAGGACTGGAACGGCAGTCGGCAGTCGGCCCGCTGAGTCAGCCTGGGGGTCGCGGAAGTGACCCGCCGCCCGGGCCGCATCTCCCCATTGTTGGGGGTTAAGACCAAGCTCTCAAGTCCTCTGAGAGGCAGCCCCCCTCCCACGGCAAATCCACACGCACCCTATTAGCACCTCCTCCTCTGGGGGGTTCGCTGACTGAGACACACGGTCAGGCGAAGAGTAGAACGAATCAGGCTGCAGTTTTGAAGCAGAGGAACCACAGCTGGTCTTGGAAAACACGTTACACATGCACACAGACATGCGCACAGACACACACACGGACACGGACACGCGCACACACACACGCGGACACACACACGGACACAGACACTCAGACACGCACACAGACACATGCACACAGATGTGCACAGACACGTGCACAGACACGCACACACAGACAGACAGACACACACACGGACACAGACACGCGCACACAGACACACAGACACACACACACACGCACGCACACAGACATATGCACACAGATGTGCACAGACACGCGCACACAGACACACGCACACACGCACACGACTCCCAACAAATGCCGTGGCCACCGTGGCCCGAACAGAAGACAGCTGTCACCTGCTGACAGACCCCTGGCCAATGCTCTATGTGACTCAGGGTGCAAGGTCACCACGTCAGAGAAAGACAGTAGAGCAAGGTGTTTCTGGGCGTTTCCATGGACGCCAACGGACACTGTGCATCACAGAGATATGGCCTCGCTTGGGGTCAGGGCGGTTCAGGGACGGTGTCGCCAAGTGGCTCATTGATCACAGGACTCCCTCACGCTCTAACCTCCCTGCCACATCGGCTGAAGGGGCCACAGAACTTGGCATCCCCCACCCCCACCACGCAGCTCTGCACCCCCAGTGTTAGGCTGAGACACAAGTTACAATATTTTGCTGAGATAAAGAGAAGAAAACGAACAGATTAAGTAGGTAGCAATTTATAGAGTACATCCGCCTTTTAGGTCTCACCCACATACCACGAGTCCGTGAGCGGACATGCAGACGTGCGGGCGTGCTCTGACGTGGACCTGGTGCAGGTACGTCGTCCAGGCCAGCGGACGGCACGTTCCGTGGCAGGTCCGTGGCCTCGCGCCGGCGCCCACCCCCCCGGGCCTTGCGCACCTGAGGGCAGGTCTGGACTCAGAACCAGCCGAGGCCCGGTGGGTAGCGGGCACCCCGCCCCTGCCCAGGAGGCCCAGAAGCACAAAGGGACGGGCCCGTGGGATGGCCCCAGGGCAGCAGCCACCACGAACTTAATTATCAGTTAAAGTAGAATCTCAAGTTGGAATTTAAAAATAAAAAAGCAGACACAGTTTGTAAGACCAGCTGGGACGTTCGTCCGCGCTCTGCCATCTCTGGGCAGCTCAGGAGGTCACAACTTTGCCTGTCCCTGAGCTTGTGTCTGAAGCAGGCCTGCCACACGGGGAACATGCTGGCGATTCTGCAGGACGTCATGAAATGTCCCCAGCCGTGGAGGATCCCTCCCAGGAGCCCTCAGGTCCCCGGGGACGGTCGGTCCTGGGGCCTCCCCACCTCCCCACTCCAGCTTGGGTCAACCATAAAGTGAGGTCCCTGATGCTCCGACCTCTCACCCCCAGCCCAGCAGAGGGTCCCTACCCTTCCAGTCATTGTCCCGCAGCCAGCACGAGGCCCAGCCGCGAGCACACGCACAGCACGAGTGACACTGGCCTCAGGCGAGGACAGTCGCCCTGCACGGGGCTGCCCATGGCCTAGGGGTCCACGGCGCCCCCTGCAGGTAGACCCCAGCACCGTCTGAGTCCTCCGGGCTCGTCATCTCCCTGTTTCAAATGCCAAGGCGATCCCCGTGACCCATTACTGCCCTCTCCATGGGTCCCTGAACGGAATAGGTGACCTGTGGTTCTTCACTAAAATAGTCCCCGGGCTTCTGAAAGCAGAGCATCCGTGTCATTCCCTCAGTAAAAAGAAAGGGCCGAACCGCAGACCAACACACTGTCTTAGCAGACGGTTCCGTTGCTGTACCGCTCGTGGGCCCTAACCCGGCCACCATGACTCAATGAACGCACCAACGAGGGGGTCACAGATGCACCTCTCACCCGAATCGCTGAAGACGCTGCATCTTTGAAAAGAAGTGCTGCTTCTCCCCTTCCTTCCTGGTAACGCTGGTGGCCCCTCCGCGGTGGCCAGAGGCCCGGCTGGCTGCGCGGGTGACAGCACGCACTCTCCATTGCTGCCCCCCAGGACTTCGGTGCTTGTTTCCAAGGCTGGGGGGGGCGGTGTCCCACACCTGCACCCGCTCCCTGGGAGGTCAGAGCTCCGTTGCACACGCATGGGGTCGGTCACAGTCCCCGTGTCTCAGTGGCACTCACACGAACAGGGACGATGGGAGCAGGTCAGGTGTTTGCAGAGCTTGGGGGTGGTGCTGGGCCAACGCTCTGCCTCCTGGGCCGGTCACTCAAGGCAAAGCCGCCCGCGCACCTGACGGGGCACCAGGAAGTCCAAGCACACGCGCGGGTCATTCCGGAACTCTTATCGGCACAGCACGTGGCCCTCTGCCGTTCCTGTGTGCTCCTGCTGGGAGAGCCACCCCGGAGGGCCCTGGCTCTCGTGGGACAGCATCTGCCACCACCAGTGCCCAGGGGAGGCAGTGCGGGTCCCCTGCTGACCCCACCATGGAGGACGGGTGCCCCTGGGTACAGGAGGGAAGGCCCCACTTCGGGGTGCGGAGCAGGTTGGGGGGAGGCCAGTCTTCTGCCTCCTCTGTCTCTGTCTTCTGTGGCCACCATGTGACCGCATCCAAGCCACAGGGCCCTGTGCACGTGACAGTCCCCTGAATAGGAGCACAAAGCTGGAGGTCAGAGAGCCTCCCGTGGTCAGGCCTGGGCAGCCGGTGTCTGGGCCGTCCTCGGACAGACAGTCCTCGCCTCCGGGGCTGCAGGCTGGGCGAGGGGGCGGGAGGGGACAGTCCTGACTGACGGGGCAGCGGGGACGTGGGCCCTCCAGGCTCCTGGCACCACGGCCCCAGAAAAAAGTGTCTGATACCCAGAAAATGCCACTTCACGTGTTCCTATCCCGTTTTGTCTGTGATCACACACACAAAGAGAGTGCCCCACGGGGTCGCAGAGTTCAGTGAAAATCCTACACGCTTTTCCAGAACAAATAACAGACACTGACCTCTGGCCCCCTCTTTGCATAAGAATTAACATCGGGGCGGGCCTCCGCGCCGGCCACCGGGACTGCGCAAATGCCAGCTTCTGATTTAAAACTTCGATTTTTTTTTTCTTTTCCTTAAGAAGCCAGAAGAAAAGGGGGGACTTGGAGCTCATCTGCATTACAGATCAGGCCTCGGGAGAAAATCAACCATCCATAATTCATGACGCGTTTCCTGCAGGGGCTGGAGACAGGCAGGATCCTAGCAACCGAGTCCTGGCAACCGGCAGCCAATCGGGGCGCTGCCCCCGCCCGCCGCGCCGCGGGGAGGGTGGCCGGGCGTCCGCGCAGCTGCACCGGCTTCTCGGGGACTGTGACGGGGCTCGGGCTGCAGCAGGGGACTTGGAGCCACGAGACGTGTTAGCAGGAACCGGGACCCGACCCGGGATGTCCTAGAGCAGCCGTTGCTGCCACACACTGTCCGGGGTGGCGGCGGGGGGGTGTGTCTGCAAAGTGCCGGGTTCTGGATTTAAAATGTCACCTCTCACCAACAAGTATTTTCTTTCTTTTCTTTATTTTGCAAAAATACTGCGTGTGACAAAGGCTGCTGGCGGCTGCACCAGCAGGGGGGGCGCGCGGGCCCTCGAGGGGCCGTGGCGTGCAGCGCGCCCCTTTCCATCGCGCGCCCAGCGCCGCCTCTTGCCCTCCGTCACCCGCAGGCGGAGGTCTGTGTCGCGACACGGTGGCCTGGGAGCCGCGCCACCGAGTCCAGAGCCCGCTCCATCCTGCCATGCACGCTGACCGGGCACGGGGCAGCGGGACCACCGAGGCCAGGACGCAGTGCGCGCCACCGAAAGCCACCGACGTCCGCCCCTAAAAGGCCAGGGTGGGAGACTCGCTTTTGAAATAACTGTGTCTTCTAGAAAGACGTCGCTGGGGCCGTAATCTTCAGTCCCAGCCTCCTCCTGGCCGAGCCCCGGCCCTCCTGACCCCTGCCGGCCACACCGCCCTCTAGAAAGCGGGTGGGGTCGCAGAGGCCACCCCCACGGGCGGAGCACCAGCCGCTCTGGCCGAGGCCCCACTGCAGCCCTGGGCCCAGGTGTCCAGGCGCCTCTCTGATGGCATCCAGTCTTGTGACGCTGCCCGTCCAGGTCACGCAGGTGACTTCCTGTCCGCTGTGCCCAGCGCCTTTCATGTGTCCACCCCATGTGAAGAATGCCCCTCATCAGCAGCCATGCCATGGGTACCCTGAGTTCCAGGGACGTGCCTGCTGGCTGCCTCATGCACTCAGGGGGACTCTTCTAGAAAAACCAGGAGCTCACTGATCTGCCCCAGACTGGGGGCAGCACAGACCCTGAGCAATGGCCAGTGTCCCTCAGCCCGGACCCTCCGGACCCCCCTCACAGGCACCTGCAGCTCGGGGATGCGGGGAGACAGTCCAGTGCACACTTTGCACTGTACCTGGGGACCCTGGGCCCCGTTTGGAACTGAGAGGAACAGGTTAGCAAGAGTGAAGAGGGAGGCCCAGCGGCCTCACGATGCCCCCCCACCGGGCACGGCTGGCCGGTTCCCGACCTTCCTGGGAGTGAACTGCAGGAGCCTGTCCCCTCCCTGGTGTCACACCAGTGGTTCTCCTGACACTGCTGGGAAGGGCCACCCCGTCTGGAGAACCAGGGGCATCTTCATGTTTGAAACGAGGGGTTCCCCCTCGAGCCAAATGAAAGCATCACCTTCAGTGACAACCTAAAAACGGGCTGAGCAGACGACGTCCCGTTTTGCACGGGACAGAAAGCACCGGCACCGGCCTGCTGCCGACAGGACGCGTGGTCAGCCTGGTGTCGCCAGGCCGCACTCCGGCCCGGCTCCGTTTCCCGTCCCGCTTAGAACCCGCCTTAGAGCCACGCTGCCCGGAGCGCGCCGCACTTCAGAGGCGGAGCCGCGACCGGCGACGGTCGCCGAGGACCGAAGCGTTTGGACAGCAGGTCCGTGGCTGCTGTGGGAACAACCCAGTGACGCCCGCGGTCGTGTGCGTGGCGGACACGGCCCCTCGCCTGGCAGGGCTGACTCGTCCACACCTGCTCCCTCACGAGGGCGGGCTCGCGGCCGGCGCGTCTTTAAGAAGTCACGAGGGCCACCAAGCGACACTGACACCCGTGTCTTCCATCGGCCACCACCTGTGCGGGCAGAGCCATCAGGCGAGAGTCCAGAGACGCCGCTGTTCTAAGTCACCAGCCGTTTCCCTCTCGCTGCGACATCTGTCCCCTTAGAAAACGCTGAGGAGCGGACAGGAGCGTGGTCCCTGTACGGCCACCTGTCAACACCGGGAGGGCCATCTCGGGAAGAGAGGGCTGTGTGGGGCCCGCCAGGGACAAGAGGCGGTGGCCACGGCGCCCCAGGGAAGGTGGCCTCCTCCCACTCAGGTGAGAGCAGCGATGTGGCCATTGCCTGGGTCCTCCTGTCCTCCCTTCCTCCAAGGACGGAGGGACCCGGGACTCCCGTGGGTGTCAGAGGGCGGGGCCTGACGCCGTCCCTGGCTCTGTGTCCGCCCACCCTCAGGGTCACCGGGCTGGCGGCGGAGGCCGCGGTGACCCCTAAGCCCC
>PVJL010017606.1:0-17832 GCA_004026885.1 Lyroderma lyra
CCTTGTTGATGGTTTCTTTTGCTGTGCAGAAGCTTTGTAGTTTGATATAATCCCATTCATTTATTTTTGCTTTTACTTCCCTTGCCTTTGAGGACAGGTTCATGAAGTCTTCCTTGAGTCCTAGGTCTATAAGTTTAGTACCAATGTCTTCTTCTATACAGTTTATTGTTGCAGGTCTTATATGAAGGTCTTTAATCCATTTTGAGTTAATTTTTGTATATGGACAGGGTTCACAGCTCAGATTCATTCTTTTGCATATGTTTTTCCAGTTTTCCCAGCACCACCTACTAAAGAGGCTGTCTTTTCCCCATGTTTTTTGCTTCTTTATTGAAAATTATTTGTCCATAAATTTGTGGGTTTATTTCTGGGTTTTCAGTTCTATTCCATTGGTCTCTATTTCTGTTCTTCTGCCAGTACCAAGCTGTTTTGACTATTGAAGCTTTGTAATATAAATAGAAGTCAGGAAGTGTAATGCCACCAGCCATATTCTTTTTATGTAGTATTGCTTTGGCAATTAGAGGTCTTTTATGGTTCCATATAAATCTGATAATTCTTTTATCTATTTCACGAAAGTATGATTGTGGGATTTTGATGGGTATTGCATTAAATCTGTAGATTGCTTTGGGCAGAATGGCCATTTTAACAATGTTAAGTCTTCCTATCCATGAACAGGGGATATTTTTCCACCTCTTAAAGTCGGTTCCAATTTCTTTCTAAAGTGTCTTATAGTTCTCTGTGTATAAGTCTGTCAGGTTCTTTGTTAAGTTAATTCCCAGGTATTTCATTCTTTTTGTTGTGATAGCACAAGGAATTGACTCCCTCATTTCTTTTTCTGAGGACTCATTGTGTGAATAAAGGAATGCTGTTGATTTTTGTACATTGATTTTGTATCCTACAGCTTTACTATATTCATTAATTGTTTCTAATAGTTTCCTGGTGGAATCTTTGGAATTTTTTATATAAAGGATCATGTGATCTGCAAATAGTGACAATTTGACCTCTTCTTTCCCAATTTGGATACCTTTTATTCCTTTCTCTTGACTGGTAGCTGTGGCTAAAACTTCCAGTACTATATTAAATAACAGTGGTGACAGGGGGCATCCCTGTCTTGTTCCTGATTTTAGGGGAATAGGTTTCAGCTTTTCCCCATTCAGTATGATGTGAGCCGAGGGTCTGTCATATATGGCCTTTATTATGTTGAGATACTTTCTTTCTATACCTCTTTTATTTAGTGTTTTGAACATAAATGGATATTGTACCTTGTCGAAAGCCTTTTCTGCATCAATTGACATGACCATATGGTCTTTATCTTTTATTTTGTTTATGTGGTGTATCACATTGATTGATTTTCATATGTTGAACCATTCTTGTGCTCCCGGGATGAATCCCACTTAATCATGATGTATGATATTTTTGATGCATTGTTGTATTCTATTTGCTAATATTTTGCTCAGGATTTTTGCATCTGTGTGTTCATCAGAGATCTTTGTCTATAGTTTTCTTTTTCTGTGTTGTCTTTGTCAGGCTTTGGTATTAGGGTAATGTTGGCCTCATAGAATGAGTTAGGAAGTATTGCTTCCTCTTCAATTTTTTGGAAGAGTCTGAGGAGGATAGGCGTTAATTCTTCTTTGAATGCTTGGTAGAACTCGTTGGTGAAACCATCTGGTCCTGGGCTTTTGCCTTTAGGGAGATTATGTATATTCATTTCAATCTCGTTGCTATTGACTGGTCTATTTAGATTATCCAGTTCTTCTTGGTTCAGTCTTGGTAGGCTATAAGTTTCTAGAAACTTGTCCATTTCTTCTAGGTTGTTAAATTTCATGGCATAAAGTCCTTCAAATATTTTCTTATAATCCTTTGTATCTCTGTGGTATCAGTGGTCATTTCTCCCCTGGTAATTTTGAATATTTGTGTCCTTTCCTTTCATCTGTTGATTATTCTCGCCAGGGGTTTGTCTATTTTATTGACTTTCTCAAAGAACCAGGTCTTTGTAATATTAATTTTTTGTATTGTCCTTCTGTTCTCAATTAGTTTAGCTCTGCTTTAATTTTTATTATTTTTTTTTCTCCTGTTGACTTTGGGTTTTGTCTGCTCTTTTTATTTTCTAGTTCTTTAAAATGGGATGCTAAGGTGTTTACTTGTGATTTTTCTTGTCTCTTAATATAAACCTGTAATGATATAAATTTCCCTCTTATTACTGCTTTCACTGTATCCCAATAATTTTGATATATTGTATTTTCTTTGTCTTTAGTTTCTATGTATTTTTAATCTCTTTTCTTATTTGTTCTTTGATGCAGTCATTTTTAAGTAAGATGTTGTTTATTCTCCATGTACATGTGGGTTTTTTTTCTGCTTTCCTTTTACACTTGATCTCTAATTTCAAAGCTTTGTGGTCTGAGAATACACTTGGTATGATTTCAATCTTCTTGAATTTGCTTAGGCTACTTTTGTGTCCCAGCATGTGGTCTATCCTTGAGAATGTTCCATGTTCACTAGAAAAGAAAGTATAGTCTCTTTTTGCTGGATGAAGTGCCCTGTAAATGTCAATTATGTCCAATTGTTGTAATGTGCCATTTAGAGCTGATATTTCCTCATTTATTTTCTTTTTGGATGATCTGTCTATGACTGTTAAGGGAGTGTTTAAGTCTCTCACAATGAGTGTACTTTTGTCTGTTTCTCCTTTCAGATCTGTTAGTAGTTTTATATGTTTTGGTGCTTCCTGGTTGGGAGCATATACATTAATTAGTGTCAAATCTTCTTTTTGTTGTATTGCACCTTTTGTAATTATGTAATGTCCATCTTTGTCTCTTACTATCTTTTTTAAACTTGAAATTTATTTAATCAGATATCAGTATGGCAATTTCTGCTTTTCTCTGGTTACCATTTGCTTGGAGTATTGTTTCCCATCCTTTCACTCTGAGTCTGGGTTTGTCCTTATGGCTGAGGTGTGCTTCTTGAAGACAGCATATGGATAGGTTATGCTTTTTAATCCAGTCTGCTACTCTGTGTCTTTTTATTGGTGAGTTCAGTCCATTAACATTTAGAGTGATGATCGATATGTGAGGATTTCCTGTGGCCATTACTTATTTGTTGTTGCTTTTGTTTTATTTTTGTTTCTTTCTTGTTGTCCCAACTTTATTCCGTTTTTTCCTGATGTTTTGTTTCAGGTCGAAGAGCCTCCTTCAGTATTTCGTGAAGTGCCGGCCTTGTGTTGGCAAATTCCCTCAGCTTCTGTGTGTCTGAGAAGGTTTTTATTCCTCCTGTATATCAGAAGGGTAATTCTGCCTGATAATTTACTCTTGGTTGAAAGCTTCTCTCTTTGAAAGTTTTGAATATTGGATTCCACTCCCTCCTGGCTTGCAGAGTTTCTTTCTGAGAAATCTGATGGAAGCCTGATGGGTTTTCCTTTAAAAGTTATAGTTCTTTTTTCCCTGGCTGCCTTGAGAACTGTCTGTTTGTTTTTAGTTTTGGACATCTTTAGTATCATGTGTCTTGGAGAAGATCTGGTACAATCCAGGTATCCAGGGGACCTATTTTCTTCTTGTATTTGAAGTTCCAGACTTTCCATAGGTTTGGAAATTTCTCGTCTACTATGTGTTTGAGTTTGCTCTCTGTAGAGTGTTTTGCTCCTTCTTCTAATCCTATTATCCTGATGTTGTTTTGTCTCATGGAGTCAGATAGTTCTTGCAGACTCCTTTCAATCCTTTTGGTTCTATATTCCCTATCTTCTTCTTTTTGAGATGTTTCCATGTTCTGATCTTCAATATCACTAATTCTTTTCTCCATCTGGTTAGCCCTGTTTCTTATGGCAGTTATTATATTTCTCACTTCTTTTATTGTATTATTTATCCCTCAAATTTCCATCTCTTTCCTCTTTATGTTTTGAATTTCTTTGTTAAATTATTCCTTTTGTTCATAGATTTCCTTTCTTAGGTCATTCATCTCAGCTGTGGTGTTCTGCCAGTATGTTTTCCTTTCTCTCAGAGACTTTAGAATGGCTACTTTATAATTTCTGTCACTTAGTTCAGAAATTTCTAGGTCTATGAGATTCTTTTCTGAAGATTTTTCATGTTCTTTCTGAGAAACTTTAAATCCTAAGATAGCCATATTGTCCGCTGTGTACTTCTTCTTTGGTGTGAGGGTTTTATTTTCAGCAGAGCCCAGGAGCTCTCTTTCTCTGATTAGTATTTTTGTGGTGTCTTGCTGTAGATAGACACTAAGTGGCACTGGGGTGACATGTTTTGGGAGAGAGGGGAGGTGTTTAAGCCTCGTTTGGAGGCAGCACATATCTATCCATGATCCCTCTGATTTCTGCAGTTCATTGGGGAGGCTGTAGGAGAGGAGAGAGGCCAACAAAATGAGCACTGGGGCAGCTCCACCTCTTGCCCTTTGTTGGGGAAGCTGGGGGGATGAGGGAGACTGATGGGATGCAGGCTGAGGCCACTCTCACTGGCTGGGGTGAATGTTATCAAATCTACCTCTCTTCCTGAGCATGCTTCAGCAAACCATCTCCACAGCAGCTGTTTGGGGCCAAGTCTGCAAGTACGCACTGTGTTAGGGCCTAGGTACATGCAAGTCACAGGTCCAAAGCCCCTGGGCCTGATGTCACAGGCCACACAAGGGTGGCCGACATGCCTCCAAGTGGGCCAGAACCATGGACCTGTGGATGAGCTGTGCTGTAGGCCAAGGTGCTGTCTCTGGGGCTCCACCTCAGCCTGCAGCTGTTCAGAGTCCTCTTGCTATTCAAGAGCTTCAGAGGCTAGCCCCCAAGCTCTGTCCCCAACACATTGCTCTAAGGCCCAACTCCCTGATGGTCTCCCATGATTCCGCCACTCTGGCTTTTACTCTTGTTGCCTCCTGGCCTCCTCCATCCCTTACACTGTGCTGCTGCCTGATTTGTTTCCAGTTCCTAGTTCCTTTAGTCAGCAGCGATGGGGTCCTGTCATGATCCTTCTCTGCTCCTTCCCCTCTCTTCTGCTTCCCCCTCTCTCCAACCTTCAGGTGTTTTCTTGTGATGCATGGATTTCTCAGCTGTCACTGTGTCACTCAGGGTCCTCTTTCTTGGCTCCTGGAAATTGCATTTTCTGGGAGAGGCTTTACAGACCTCCTCCCAGGTTGCCATATTGCCCCCTCTCAATTTTCTTCTATACTTTTTCAGGCATTGAAACATACTTAAATTAGAATGAGATTTATATATTTCTAGTGTTTTATTTACTCAGAAGTAATAACCTCCATTAATGATTCTACATATAGTCTTTCATAGAGCTATTTATCATGATTCGAATTTCTCTTTGATGTCCATCTCTGGTGGAATCTCACTTCCTATACATCTGATTGCCCATACAGTTTCTCCCGGAGCTGTTCTTACATCTAGGCCTAAGAGGAGTGGATAGTTGCAGGTACCCTGGCAGCCACTCTGTCAAACTTAGTATCTGACTATGATCTCCTCAGCAGGGATGGGTCCAGTGCAAGCCTCACATTCACACCTGGACAGATGTCCATGCCAGACTAGACAGGATTGAATCTCTTTCACACACACACAGAAGACACAGCTCAGTGCTAACCATAGGCTGTGTCAGTGTGCAAAGATATCCTAGTGCCCACTCCTAAAAAGTGGGGGAAGGGCAACACTGCTTACACTTTCACCTTGAATTCATATTCCCCGCCTTGCTTTTAAGGACCCTGGAGTACCTCTCATGTCCACACAGAGGTGGGCACCTTTACTCTAATGACTTCTTACTGGACCCAGGTACCAGATACCATCTTAGCTTTTGCCTCTTTGTTTTGGATGCCTGTAGATTTTGGAAGCTTTCGCTTTTCCTTTTATGGATTGAATGTGGCTACATATGAGTATTTCATGAACATTATAAGTAGCATTTCTCAGCATCAGGAGAAGATGGGTGTTCTTGTTAAGCACATCAATCATCCACCTTGACTATGGAGTCAGATAGCTTGATCCTCTCATGTCTCACCCAAAATGTGTTAATCAGGTCTGGAAATGAACCAAGTTTGATCCCTTGATTGCCCAGGAAAAATTGATTCACAATCACTCTAAAAGTGGAGTTCATGACAACATGCTGCAGATGGGGAAACTGAGGGTCAGAGACTGGACGTTACTACTCAAGGTCACATGGACAGTGAATGGTGGAAGAATGTTTATTAATAAATAAGAATGAGCTTTGTTTTCCAAATTAGAGCACTAACCCACTCATTGTACCCTAAATCAGAGGACAGTATCACAGGATGAGGGAACAGCTCTGCCTGAGAAACGAAGGGCATGAGGAACAGGAATGACTCAGAGGCTTGTTCCCAGGAAGGTGTGGGTGGAGGCTGTTTTAAGAAAAAGAGAAGCCCATGAAGGTGGCTGTGATAGAAAAAAAAAGCTACTCTTTGGGGCTAGGAGAAGTGCTGCCTTTCCTTCTCTTATTTCCCCTTTGTGCTCATTGTCACAGTGACTCTTGAACTACACAGTGAGAAGGTGAACATGTGTTTCTGCTGATCTGAACTCTGCAGTAGGAACCTACATGTTTCTGAAGAATTTCCAGGGCATGAGTGACCACTACTACCCCTGGTGAGGATCCCACAGGGAGGTGTTAATGGATGGGCTGAAAATGAAGGAGATCCCATGGGGGAAGTTCTAGAGGAATGAACGTATACTGGATTACCTTACCTGGAAGGGGTGTCTCAGAAAGTCACCAAGTCTATTTACTGCTTCACTATGGAAATGAAAGCCAGGTTCCTGGGGAGTGGCAGTTTCCCTTCCCGTGTGACTGCTGATGTGACAACTTCATGACAGGAAAGGACAGCCTCTGAGTGACCACATCCTGTGCATCTATCTGTCCTGAGGGCTCCCTGTTCTCCTCCATTTGCACAGCAAAGACCAGAAAAAGGAGACATCATGACCCCCACCCTCACGGCCCTGTTCTGCCTTGGTGAGATTGAGAAGAGGAGGGAAACCTGGTCTGGGAGGGACCCCACCCCACAGCCCGGCCCTGATCAGTCAGGAGACCGCAGGACTTAGGAGGGTCATGGGGAGGAGGGCCCTGCTCAGGACTCAGGAACAAATCTCTCACAGGGACTCTTCCAGGACTGAGTGTGGGTCTGAAGACTCAAGTGCAGGCAGGTGAGTGTCCACAGATGTTCCAGGTCCCATATCCATATTGGGAACAAAGGGTTACCTCCAGGACAGCCTGGATACTGGGTGGAGGATAAATGGAAGGTTTGGGGCTGAGAGCTGGGAACTGGGCAGGGGGGAAATCTGTTACCAATCTTCTGATTTCTTCCAGGAACCCTCCCCAAACCCACCATCTGGGCTGAGCCAGGCTCTGTGATCCTCTGGGGGATCCCAGTGACCATTTGCTGTCAGGGAACCCTGGAGGCCCAGGAGTTCCATCTGGATAAAGAAGGAAGCACAGTGCCCTGGGACACACAGAAACTACCAGAACCCAGGAACAAGGCCAGGTTCTCCATCACACATATGATAGAGGAATATGCAGGGAGATATCGCTGTTACTATTACAGCCCCACTGGCTGGTCAGAGCACAGTGACCCTCTGGAGCTGGTGGTGACAGGTTAGAGGATACTCAGGGTCTCCGCCTCAGGTGACATCCTCAGGAAGAGGGTCTGCTCTCAGGCTATCTTCCCATCACAGCTCAGCCCTGGAAGTGTGTGAGAAGTGTGAGCCCCATTTAACACACTGCTCCTTCTCTCCTAGGATTCTACAGAAAACCCAGTCTCTCAGCCCTCCTGAGCTCTGGGAACCTGACTCTCTTGTGTGGCTCATGGGAGGGATTTGACAGGTTCATTCTGACTAAGGAAGGAGAACACAAGCACTGGACCCTGGACTCACAGCAACCTCACAGTGGGAACATCCTGGCCCTGTTCTCTGTGGGCCCCATGAGCCCTGGCCACAGGAGGACGTTCAGATGTTATGGCTGTTACAGAAATCACTCCTACATGTGCTCACACCCCAGTGATTCTCTGGAGCTCCTGGTGCCAGGTGAGGAAGTCCCATCCTGACCCCATCCAGGTTTTGAGGCATCAGATAGTTTCTTGTGGTCTTTGCCTGGAGGAGATCCCCATGTGAGAAGGTGGGGTGAGAGGAACACAGGGGCTCCTGAGTCAGGGACAAACAGTGAGAGACAATGAGACCTGGAGGTCAGGATGGGAATAGGCAATTAATGGGAAAACTCAGCCCCCACAATCCACGCTGGTCTCTCCCAGGTGTGTCTGGGAAGCCCTCCCTCCTGAGCTAACCAGGCCCTGTTTTTACCCATGGACAGAACCTGACCCTCCAGCATCACTCTGATGTTGACTATGACAGGTTTGTTCTGTCCAAGGAGACAAGACATGACTTCCCCTAGCCCCCTGGCTAGCAGCCCCAGGCGGGGCTCTCTCATGCCAACCTCCCCCTGGGCCCTGTGAGCCTCTCCCACGGGCGCCGGTACAGATGCTACGGTGGGCACAACCTCTCCTCTGAGTGGTCGGCCCCCAGTGACCCCCTGGACATCCTGGTGGCAGGTGAGGAGTCAGCAGGTTTGGTCAGGATCCCAGACTCTGCACAGGCCCTGCTGGGGGAGCCGAGGTGGTTACGGCTGGAACCAGGGGTGTGAGGTCTCCAGCGAAGAACAAAGACAGAGAGAGACAGCTATGTGGGGAAAAGGGGAGCCTCAGAGAAAACAGAGACAAACAGCATTAAGGGTCCTCAGGGAAAGACCTGGTGATTCAGTTCTGGGCAAGGTGGCAGGAAGCCCCTCACCCGCACTTCTCTCTCTAGTACATTTCTATGACAGACCCTCCCTCTTGGTGCTGCCAAGCCCCATGGTGGCCTCAGGAGAGAATGTGATCCTGTTGTGTCAGTAATGGATCCAGAGGGACATTTCCTTCTGTCCAAGAAGGGGGCAGCCCTTCTTCCTTGCATCTTAGATCAAAGTCCCAAGCTCAGCAGTGCCAGGCAGAGTTCTCCATGAGTCCTATGACCTCACCCATGGGGGGACCTACAGGTGCTACAGCTCGCAGAGCACCTCCCCCTACCTGTTATCACACCCCAGTGATCCCCTGGAGCTCCTTGTCTTAGAGGAGAAGCCTCTGACCCTGTCCTTTCTGTGCTCAGTAGGCTCAGGTCTTTATCTCCAGGAATGTTGGAGCAGTGATAAATGAGAAAACACAGGGAGGCTCCAAAGACAAGGGTCCAGCTCATAAAGGGGTAGAAATAGAACTAGTACCTCCCACCCTTGGGTCTCTGATCCCTGAATCTCAGCAGAAATAAGTAGGGTGGGCTGAGTGAGATATGAGTGATCCCAGAAGAAATGAGAATAGATTTAGCAAAGAAGACAGACCCCACCACCACCACCACTCATATCCTGAGGTCTCCATCTCAGAATCTGAGCCTCAGGGGTCTCAGCCCCCATTGGACCTTCTCCTATAGATAGAAACATCCCTACCTGTGGTCACTGCTCTGCTTGTCCCCTGCGCTCACCTGGAGACCTCCATGCCCTTTGTGCTCATTCAATACTAAGAAGGGACCGTGATTGACTCACTGAGTAAATAGGGGCTTCCTGCCAGACTCTGTATAATTCACATCCGCTCTGCATTTCTGTGCATACTTGTCCAATGTAGCTCTTTTAATGAGAACTTGTCAGGAATACTTGTGTATGTGCACTTACAGATTAAATTTATGTTATATAGATTCAAGATTCAAATATAAATAATTCTACCACTGTTTTCATTGGGATTAGATTAAATTAATGTATTTGTTAGGAAGAATAACTTCTTATGAATATCAAGTCTCATCGCATTCCTTTACAAATGAGGTTAACTAATGAACTTCAAAAGCACTTTGAAATTTATTCATAAAAATATTGTAAACTCATAGCCTACATTAAGAATTGCCCAACGACTTTAATACTTTGTAAGTATAGACAGACTTCATAGATAGTGTGGTTTTGGTTCTAGACCACTGTAATAAAGTTAGTCATCTTTTTTTTTCTGGTGGAGGGTCTTGCCTTCCAATTTATAAAAATGACAACATCTGTGAAGCACATAAAATGAGGTGTCTGTAAAAAGGTTTTGATTCCTTTATATTTTTTATATAATGGTTGAGTATACATTAGAAAGCTTTTAGTTTGGGCATATTAATTTTTATTCCTAATAACTTACTGAACTGCCTCTCTCTAAATTGTTTTTCAATTGATCTCTTCTGATATATTGATAAAAATTACAATAATTATAATAAATAAAAATTTCACTTCCTTTGTTTCATATTGTACACATTTTTCTCACTCCAAATGCCATATGATAAAGTTTACAGAGAAAAATGTTCTAGAAATTCACCTCAGGAAAACAGCTTAATTTATATCCAACATTATTTTTAAGGCAAAACCATTGAGAATTTAAACTTTTATGTCAAAGCACTGTTGACCTATCCATTTCAATCCATTTTCCTGTTTGATTAGGATTTTATTAGGAATGCATTCTTTTCCTGACAGTTGAACCTCTCCTGAAAATTATCTTTACTCTTTGACTTATAACCATGTGAGACACATTACAAAGTCTTCTTGGATATTAACCTAACTGAACAATGTTAACTGAACTAAACAATGTTATCATCTCATTTTATGACTGTATAAGTGATATTTCTTTAGAGTTTTTTAATTTTTAAATTACAGTTGACATTCAATTTTATTTTTTATTCATTTCGGGTGTACAGCCTAGTGGTTAGACATTTACGTAATTTATGAAATGATTTCCTCGATAAGTCTTTTTTGCATGGATCTGTATAATGAGGATTGCTCTATAATATTTTTTTAGTTTTTAATATGATGATATTTACATCAAAACTGGGTGCCAGATTTACATGATTTTTTTTATTGTTGTTGCTCACTCAGTATTATAATACTACTGATTTTCTCCATGTCTTAGGTCTGAATACCAGAGTTGTGAACTTTCTCGGTTCTGGTCCTTTGATAACAAGGGCAAAGAGGTTGTCTTTTAAAATAAAGATCAAATGATTAGTCATCCTTTGTTGAAACCCTACAAGACTTTCTAGAGTTTGTTTAAAAAAGAGAGAGAGAAGATGATGCCTCCCCCTTCTGGGCACTGACCCCTTATCTGTCTCCAATTTATCAAGGCCTCAAGCCTCAATTCCCCCTTTTCCTATGCCCCCTTCCTACATCCCACAGACACAACTTTATTTCTTATTGATGAACAGACTAAGGTCTGTGTGTATGTGTTGTAGTTATACATATATTTGTTATTGTACAAACATGGTTATATATTTATACACACATATCTATGAATATACAACAAATAACATGTATATCTACATGTATAATTATACCTATAAATATTCCTCCATATGCCCATAATTTTCATTGTGTATTTGTTATTGGTCTTACCACCTAGAATCACAAAACAAGCAAGGAATAGTAGTGTTTTATGTCCCAATGACTAAGCATCGCCTTTAGAAAACATGTATTTATATGTTTGCATGTATATGTGTATCTATTTATCTATCTATCTACCTATCTATAGTTGTAGATATTTATAACTGTATGAGGAATGGATTAACAAAAGAATAAATGGATGAAAAGCTCCATGTTAAGATTAAAATGCAGACCCCAGAGAGGAGGGAACTGGGTGGGTTGGTGTGAAGGATGCTCAGGCACTGACTTTTACCCCATTGTGTTCCTAACATTTAGGAGCCCCTGACTTTAAGCCCTCTCCCAGGGACCTGGGGCCCAGCTGTTGAATATTAGAGCTCTCTGCTGTAAAGAATAAGCTTAGAGAGCCCTGTGTCACTAAATAAACACAGAATGCATAGCGCTCAATTGTTTCTGTACTGAGACTATTTTTCTCTACAATTCTGAGCTCTTGGATCATAGCCAAACTGGATCAAAGTGACTCATAAGCTGATTTAGAATTCAAAGAACATAGGGAGGGTGAGACAATCCAATGAAGAGACCAGAGGGAACCCTGCAACAGCAGAGAAGGGTTAATTAAGGAACTATATATAATCGTGTCAAGAACTGGGGGCATATGAGAACAGATCCCAGAGGAAAGGCTGGACTAGCGTCTCTTGAAATTCTCAAACTTGTGTTCTTTCTCCCTCCCTCTGCGCCACTCAGAAGAAGTTGATACCATCACCCCATCACAAAACAAGTCAGACCCCAAGAGTGGTGAGTAAGAGAAATTATCAGTTATGGGGCTAAATACAGAGTCATGTCCTGTTAAGGAGAGGCAGGTGTCCCGGGTGGAAACCCAGGATTCTGGGTGATTGTCATCTGCGCTGACCTTTGTGACCTCTTTGTCAACAATTCCCAGCCTTCCACCCCCAGGACTACACAGTGGGGAATCTCATCCGGATGGGTGTGGCTGGCTTGGTCCTGGTTGCCCTTGGGGTCCTGCTGTTTCTGACTCCACACAGCCTGAGAGAGACCCACGATGCACCCAGAAGGTGAACACAGGAGGGAACAATGGACCATTCAAGGTGGCGGAGCTCATCTGATGACTCAGGAGGTGTAGAATGGAAATATGGGCCATTAATCAGGGGCACAGTCTGCTGAGAATGTTGAGGAAAGTAAACAGTTTGAATGCAGGAAAATATCTGAGTGCTCCCTGAACTGGACTCTTCCTCCATTAAATGTGGATTTTTTCTTTCTACTATTGCTGATTTTTTTTTGTGATTGGTTCCTCATTTTCTCACCTCTATGACATGAGGGTCTATCCCACATGGCAAGTTTGGGTGTGCATTCTAAAACTTAATGCTGTCTTCTACTTTTATGTAATACCATTTCTTTATATCTAATCACATGTTACAAAAGGAACATTATTGAGTCTCTATTGCTCCAGTTCATCAGATTTTAACCTGAATTCAAAAAATGAAATAAATGGGCAAAATCAGACATAAGCCTGGATAATATGAATATAAAATGATATTTATCATCCTCTCTGAACTGCACTATCCGTTCTCACTTCAGCAGATGCCACTTCTGTCATTTCCCCAAAAATGTCAGCAATTGAATCAACACATTAGTGTTTAAAGGGACATTCAGGTGATGTGCTGTTTTGAAAACATATTTTTAACATGCTCTGATTTGGGGCTTTTACCAGTTCCTGTGGTGTAAATCCTCCCTTTATAGACAGCCCAACATGCCAATGTGACTTCACTGAATGCGGAGTTGGGAGGAGATGAACACAATTGTCTTCATGATGAAAAAAAGCCATCACATCACACCTTTCTATTAGCTCCATCTACACCTGCATTTCATTCTCTTTTAGAGTTAAACTATTTCTACTGCTGTGTTCTGGCACAGTTTCAATGCAATTATAATAACACCATAATTCTAACACATCCACATGCGATGCAAAAAAGAAAAAAAAATCAAAATGTGAGAGATTAAAGGGCTCACTTATAATTCCAATACACTAGGAGTGGAAGTAAAAATTACTTCAACCTTATTTGGGAGTATATTGGAACTATATAGTTAAAGAGACTCAGAGTTATGCCTATACAGAGTATATGCTAAAGGAAAATGTGTATAAGCATGAGGGTACATTCACAAGAAAATTGATAGGGTGAGTCTCATGTTATAAAATAAGCATAAAGCACAAAACTCCATAAATAAAAGCAGAAGGATGGGTGGTATGTGTTCACCACGGGGTATCATATGGCAGTGCAAATGCACATTTAAATCTACAAAGAGCAATGAATATGAGACTTCAAACGTGGTGACGAGTAAATAAAAGAAGATTGTCACACGAGGCATGCAGGGCCATTCTACTCATAAAGCTAAAAAAGAGACATTGCTTGTCATTTAGATAGGCACACCTAAGATGAACCCTATAAATACAAGAAGGAAAAGAATCCCATGGGATCCATTTAGAGGTTGAATATAATGTAATGTCAGAAGGTTTGTTCAAGATAAAAAGCCACAGTGGCTGCTAGTACACTGATAACGTTCTCCTTGCTGTTCACTTGGTGACTCCTAAGCCTAGTTATCATTAAATGAGTGAATTTCTATTTGGTAATCCACCTGTATGCTTTATACAACTTAGGGAGCTGGGATGAAGTAGATGTTGAAATCCATAGTCTAAAACTAGGCATTGAACTTCAAACACAAGGGTTGTTGGTGTGTTGCAGCAAATATGTCACACATGTGGTTGCCTCAAAATATGATCACCCGCTGCCTGACCAGCCTCACTAAGTCCAACCAAACAATGAGTCCATCTTAAGGGAGGTGCTGGACTGCAGAAGAGAAAACACCTTGAACAATATTGCCTATCATGAAACTGAAATTTTTAGTTTTAATTTTTTAAATGACCACAGGACTTTCTGATCCCATTTTGCCCAAACAATCTGTATTGATGTGCAAGTCACCAGTCTGAGCTTGGGTGTTATTTTTAGAGATGGGGTTCAGCTTCATCAGGTAGGTTTAGGGATCCTACAGGTGTGGGTTACAGACTTAACAATACTCTGGATGTCTGGCCTGTTCCTGGAGCCCACTGAGAAGGATTTAGAGAGAGGTGGCTCTGTGCAGGCAGTGCCAGATACTCAGGTCTGGCTTGTGGTGACCATTCCCAGGTGGAAACTCATTGGATGCTTCTCCTTGATAAAATGGACACAGTATCGCTAAGATTTTTGACAAATGATGTTGGACCACAGAATGTAAAACAAATGCAAAAGAATGAATTTGGGTTTTCTGGGTTGACTTATTTCACTTAGCATAATATCCTCTAGGTTCATTCATGTTGTCACTAATGACAGGATTTCATTCTCTTTCATGACTGAGTAATATTCCATTGTATACATAATATGTGCCACATCTTTTTCTTTACATGTATAATTATTCATTTTCTTTAATGTAGACCAAGTACATTTTCTTTTTTAAAAAAATTCATTTGTATTGTTGGACTTATTGGGGTGACATCTGTTAGCAAGGATTACATAGGTTTCAGGCATACAGTTCTACAGTGCATTGTCACCTTGTTGTGTAATAAGTTCACCACCCATTGTGACTTCTCTTTCCATCACCCTATATCTAGCTTGCCCTCCCTCCTCTCCCACCCCCTCCCCTTTCTCCCCTCCCTAATCCACTCGTACCAAATAAACATTAAACTATTGATTGTGTCCATGGGTTATTTCTTTGTTCATTTCTTTTTTCTTTGTTGCTTTTCGTTTCATATTCAGCATATGAGAGAAGTCATACAGTTCTTTGTTTTTTCTGTCTGGCTTATTTCACTAAGCATGATGATCTTCAGGTCCATCCATTTTTGTCGCAAATGGCAGTATTTCATCTTTTCTTATACCTGAGTAATATTCCATTGGGTATATGTACCACAGCTTCTTTATCCAGTCATCTGTCACAGGGCACTCTGGTTGGTTTCATGTTTTGGCCACTGTGAACAGCGCTGCAATGAACATTGGGGTACATAAATCTTTGCAGATTAAGGTTTTCAAGTCTTTTGGGTAGATACCCAGAAGAGAGATTGCTGGGTTATATGGCAACTCCATTCCCAATTTTCTGAGGAACCTCCACACTGCCTTCCACAATGGTTGTACCAGTTTGCACTCCCACCAGCAGTGTGCAAGAGTTCCTTTTTCTCCACATCCTCTCCAGCAGTTGTTATTCCTTGTCTTGTTGATAACAGCCATTCTCACAGGTGTGAGGTGCTATCTCATTGTGGTTTTGATTTGCATTTCCCTGATGGCTAATGAGGATCAGCATTTATTTCTTCATATGTCTGTTGGCCATTTGTATTTCTTCATGGGAGAAGTGTCTGTTTAGTTCTTCTGCCCACTTTTTAATTGGGTTGTTTGTTTTTTTGTTGTTAAGTCTTATTAGCTCTTTATATATTTTAGATATTCGACCCTTATCTGATGCATTATTTGCAAATATTTTCTCCCACTTAGTTGGCTGTCTCTTTGCCTTGTTGATGGTATCTTTTGCTGTGCAGAGGCTTATTAGTTTGATATAGTCCCATTCATTTATTTTTGCTTTTACTTCCCTTGCCTTTGAGGTCAGGTTCATGAAGTCTTCCTTGAGTCCTAGCTCTATAAGCTTAGTACCAATGTTTTCTTCTATACAATTTATTGTTGCAGGTCTGATATGAAGGTCTTTAATCCATTTTGAGTTGATTTTTGTATATGGAGAGAGTTCACAGCTCAGGTTCATTCTTTTGCATATGTTTTTGCAGTTCTCCCAGCACCACCACTAAAGGGCAGTCTTTTCCCCATTGTATGTTTTTTGCTCCTTTATAAAACCTTATTTGTCCATAAATTTATGGGTTTATTTCCTGGTTTTCAGTTCTGTTCCATTGGTCTACATTTCTGTTTTTATGCCAATACCAAGCTGTTTTGACTATTGATGCTTTGTAATATAAATTGAAGTCAGGGAGTGTAATGAAATCAGCCTCATTCTTTTTATGTAGTATTGCTTTGGCAATTCGAGGTCTTTTATGGTTCCATATAAATCTGATAATTCTTTTATCTGTGTTATGAAAGTATGATTGTGGGATTTTGAAGGGTATTGCAGTAAATCTGTAAATTGCTTTGGGCAGAATGGCCATTTTAACAATGTTAAGTCTTCCTATCCATGAACAGGGGATATTTTTCCATTTCTTAATGTCTGTTTCAATTTCTTTCAAAAGTGTCTTATACTTTTCCGTGTATAAGTCTGTCACATTCTTTGTTAAGTTAATTCCCAGGTATTTCATTCTTTTGTTGTAATAGCAAAGGGAATTGACTCCTTCATTTCTTTTTCTGAGGATTCGTTGTTTGTATATAGGAATGCTGTTGATTTTTGTACATTGATTTGTATCCTGCAACTTTATTATATTCATATGTTTCTAATAGTTTCCTGGTGGAGTCTTTGGAATTTTTTATATAATGGATCGTGTCATCCACAAATAGTGACAATTTGACCTCTTCGTTCCCAATTTGGATCCCTTTTATTCCTTTCTCTTGCCTGATTGTTGTGGCTAGAACTTCCAATACTATATTAAATAACAGTGGTGACAGGGGGCATCCCTGTCTTCTTCATGATTTTAGGGGAATAGGTTTCAGCTTTTCCACATTCAGTATGATGTTAGCCAAGGGTCTGTCATATATGGCCTTTGTTATGTTGAGATACTTTCCTTCTATACTTATTTTATTTAGTGTTTTTATCATAAATCGATGTCGTGCCTTGTCAAAACCTTTTTCTGCATCAATTGAAATGACCATATGGTCTTTATCTTTTATTTTGTTTATGTGGTGTATCACATTGATTGATTTTCATATGTTGAACCATCCTTGTGCTACAGGGATGAATCCCACTTGATCATGATGTATGATCTTTTTGATGCATTGTTGTATTCTATTTGCTAATGTTTCGTTCAGGATTTTTGCATCTGTGTTCATCAGAGATATTGGTCTATAGTTTTCTTTTTTTCTGTTGTCTTTGCCAGGCTTTGGTATTAGAGTAATATTGGCCTCATGGAATGAGTTAGGAAGTATTGCTTCCTCTTCAATTTTTTGGAAGAGTCTGAGGAGGATAGGCAATTCTTCTTTGAATGCTTGATAGAACTCATTCGTGAAACCATCTGGTCCAGGGCTTTTGCCTTTAGGGAGATTATGGATAGTCATTTCAATCTCGTTGCTATTGATTGGTCTATTTAGATTATCCAGTTCTTCTTGGTTCAGTCTTGGTAGGCTATAAGTTTCTAGAAATTTGTCCATTTCTTCTAGATTGTTAAATTTTGTGGCATAAAGTCCTTCATAATATTTTCTTATAATCCTTTGTATTTCTGTGGTATCAGTGGTAATTTCTCCCCTTTCATTTCTAATTTTGGATA
>PVJL010017607.1:0-17830 GCA_004026885.1 Lyroderma lyra
TCAAAAATTATTTGTCCATATATTTGTGGGTTTATTTCTGGGTTTTCAGTTCTATTCCATTGGTCTCTATTTCTGTTCTTCTGCCAGTACCAAGCTGTTTTGACTATTGATGCTTTGTAATATAAATAGAAGTCAGGAAGTGTAATGCCACCAGCCTGATTCTTTTTATGTAGTATTGCTTTGGCAATTCGAGGTCTTTAATGGTTCCATATAAATCTAATAATTCTTTTATCTATTTCACGAAAGTATGATTGTGGGATTTTGATGGATATTGCATTAAATCTGTAGATTGCCTGGGGCAGAATGGCCATTTTAACAATGTTAAGTCTTCCTATCCATGAACAGGGGATATTTTTCCACCTCTTAAAGTCTGTTCCAATTTCTTTCAAAAGTGTCTTATAGTTCTCTGTGTATAAGTCTGTCACATTCTTTGTTAAGTTAATTCCCAGGTGCTTCATTCTTTCTGTTGTGATAGCAAAGGGAATTGACTCCCTCATTTTTTTTTCGGAGGATTTGTTGTTTGTATATAGGAATGCTGTTGATTTTTCTACATTGATTTTGTATCCTGGAACTTTACTATATTCATTTATTGTTTCTAATAGTTTCCTGGTTGAATCTTTGGAATTTTTTATATAAAGGATCATGTCATCTGCAAATAGTGACAATTTGACCTCTTCTTTTTCAATTTGGATACCTTTTGTTCCTTTCTCTTGCCTGATTGCTGTGGCTAGAACTTCCAGTACATTTTTAAATAGCAGTTGTGATGAGGGCATCCCTGTCTTGTTCCTGATTTTAGGGGAATAGGCTTCAGCTTTTCCCCACTCAGTATGATGTTACATGAGGGCTTGTCATATATGGCCTCTATTATGTTGAGATACTTTCCTTCTATACCTATTTCATGTAGAGTTTTGATCATAAATGCATGTTGTTTCATGTCAAAAGCTTTTTCTGCATCAATTAAAATGACCCTATGGTTTTTATCTTTTATTTTGTTTATGTGGTGTATCACAATGACTGATTTTCATATGTTGAACCACCCTTGTGCTCCCAGGATGAATCCCACTTGATCATGATGTATGATCTTTTTGATGCATTGTTGTATTCTATTTGCTAATATTTTGTTTAGGATTTTTGCATATTTGTTCATCAGAGATAATGGTCTATAGTTTTCTTTTTTTGTGTTGTCCTTGCCAAGCTTTGGTATTAGCTAATGTTGGCCTCATGAAATGACTTAGGAAGTATTGTTTTCTCTTCAATTTTTTGGAAGAGTCTGAGGAGGATAGTTGTTAATTCTTCTTTGAATGCTTGGTACCACTCATTGGTGAAATCATCTGGTCCAGGACTTTTCCTTTAAGGAGATTATGAATAGTCATTTCAATCTCTTTGCTATTGATTGTTCTATTTAGATTATCCAGTTCTTCTTGGATTAGTCTAGGTAAGCTATAAATCTCTAGAAACTATTTCATTTCTTCTAGTTTGTTAAATTTCATGGCATAAAGTTCTTCATAATATTTTCTTATACTCCTTTGTGTTTCTGTGGAATCAGTGGTAATTTCTCCCCTTTCATTTCTAATTTTGGATATTTGGATATTTCCTTTCATCCTTTGATTGATCTAGCCAGGGGATTGTCAATTTTGTTGACTTTCTCAAAGAACCAGCTCTTTGTAATATTAATTTTTGCTATTGTCCTTCTGTTCTCTAATAGGTTTAGCTCTGCTTTAATTTTAATTATTTCTTTCCTTCTGCTGTCTTTGAGTTTTGTCTGATTTTCTTTTTCTAGTTCTTTAAGATGAAATGCTAAGGATTTTTCTTGTTTTTTAAGATAGGCCTGTAGTGATATAAATTTCCCTCTTATTACTGCTTTCGCTGTGTCCTGATAATTCTGATATGTTGTATTTTCATTGTTATTAGTTTCAATATATATTTTAATCTCATCTTTTATTTGTTCTTTTATCTAGTCATTTTCTAGTAAGATGTTGTTTAATTTCTATGTGTATGTGGTTTTTTCTGCTTTCCTTTTACAGTTGATCTCCAATTTCAAAGCTTTGTGTTCTGAGAATACACTTGGTATGATTTCGATCTTCTTGACTTTGCTCAGGCTACTTTTGTGGCCCAGCATGTGGTCTATCCTTGAGAATGTTTCATGTGCACTAGAAAAGAAGGAATGGTCTCTTTTTGCTGGATGAAGTGTCTGAAAAATGTCAATTATGTCCAATTGCTGTAATGTGTCATTTAGAGCTGATATTTCCTTATTTATTTTCTTTCTGGATGATGTGTCCATGGCTGTTAGCAGTGTGTTTAAGTCTCCCACAGTGATTGTGTTTATACCAATTTCTCCTTTCAAAATAATTTCTTTGTATATTTTAGTGCATTCTGGTTGAGAGCATATATATTAGTTAGTGTCAAATCTTCTTGTTGTTGTATTGTGCCTTTTATCACTATGTAATGTCCATCTTTCTCTTTTAGTATCATTTTTAACCTGAAGTTTATTTCATCAGATATCAATATGGCAACTCCTGCTTTTCTCTGGTTACCATTTGATTGGAGTATTTTTTCCCATCCTTTCACTCTGAGTCTGTGTTTGTTCTTATGGCTGAGGTGTGTCTCTTGGAGACAGCATATGAATGGGTTCTGTTTTTTAATCCATCTGCTACTCTGTGTCTTTTTATTGGTGAGTTCAGTCCATTAACATTTAGAGTGATGATTAATATGTGAGGATTTCCTGTAGCCATTACATATTTCTTTGTTTGTTTTTGTTTTATTTTTGTTTCTTTCTTGTTACCCCAATTTTGTTCCATTTTTCCTAATGTTTTGTTTCAGGTTGAGGAGATGCCTTCAGTATTTCTTAAAGTGCTGGCCTTGTGTTTGCAAATTCCCTCAACTTCTGTGTGTCTGAGAAGGTCTTTATTCCACCTTCATATCTGAAAGATAATTTTGCTGGATAATTTATTCTTGGCTGTAAGTTCCTCTCTTTTAAAGTTTTGAATATTGAATTCCACTCCCTCCTGACTTGCAGAATTTCTGCTGAGAAATCTGATGTCAGCCTGATAGATTTTCCTATAAAGGTTATAGTTCTTTTTTCCCTGGCTGCTTTGAGAATTGTCTCTTTGTCTTTAGTTTTGGACATCTTTAGTACCATATATCTTGCAGAAGATGTATTAGGATCCAGGTATCTAGGAAACCTGTTTTCTTCTTGTACTTGGGGTTTCAGACCTTTCCATAGGTTTGGAAAGTTCGCATCTATGATTTATTTGAGTATGCTCTCTGTAGAATGTTCTGCCCCTTCTGCTAATCCAATTATCCTAATGTTGTTTTGTCTCATGGAGTCAGATAGTTCTTGCAGAGTTCTTTCAATTTTTTTGGTTCTGTATTCCCTTTCTTCCTCTTTCTGAACTGTTTCCATGTTCTGATCTTCAATATCACTAATTCTTTCCTCCATCTGGTTGGCCCTGTTTCCTATGGCAGTTATTTCGTTTCTCACTTCTTTTATTGTATTATTTATCTCTCGTATTTCCATCTCGATCTTCCTTATGTTTGAATTTCTTTGTTAAATTGTTCCTTTTGTTCACGGAGCTACTTTTTTATGTTGTTCATCTCAGGTATGATGATCTGCCAGTATGTTTTCATTTTTCTCAGACCCTTTAGTATGACTACTTTAAATTCTCTGTCACTTAGTTCAGAAACTTCTACGTCTAATAATCTGTCTTCTGGATAAATTTCTTGTTGTTTCTGTGCAGTTTTAGTTTTTAAAGAATTCATCCTGTCTTCTGTGTTCTTCATCTTTGACATGAGGGCATTATGTTCAGTAGGGCCCAGGAACCAAGATTAGTACTTTTGTCATGTCTTGCTGTAGGGTGGACACTAGGTGGCATTGGGATTCAAGTTTTGGAAGGGAAGAGGATTGTTTATTTCTTACTTCTGATCTTCTGCTATGTTTGGAGGCGGTGCACAGAGTCCCTCTGCTTCCTGCAGTTAGTTGGTTGGGGATTCTGTGGGAAAGGGGAGAGGCCAAAAAGAGACACTCTGGGACAGCTTTACCTTCTACCCTATGCTAGCTCAACTGGGTGATGCCAGTTGAGGCTGCTCTTGCTGGCTGAGGGGAATGGTATCAAATCTGCCTTTCTTCCTGAGCCTGCTTCAGTATCCAGCCATTGGGACAGAGTCTGTGGGCTCTCACTCCTTGTAAGACCCAGGGACGTGTGAGAAGGCATGTGCACCACCAGTCCAAAGCTGTGCCTCTGACTAGAGGCAGTCAGCTCACCTCCACAGCAGGCCAGGAACAAGAACTGCAGCCCTGTGTAGGATCCATGTGTGCCTGCGCTATGGGTTGCAAGGGTGCCAAGTGTTAAGGTGTCATCTCTGCAGTTCAACATCCTCGCTCAGCCCTCCTATCACTCAAAAGTTCCAGAGGCTGGTTCCCAAAATCTATCCCCAACACACCACTCCAAAGTCCAGCTCCCTGATAGTCTCCAACCATTCTGCCACTTTGCTGGCTTTTAGTCTTGTCACCTCTTGGCCTACCCCCTCCTGTGCACTGTGCTGCTCCTGGATAGTCAGCAGCAATCGGATCCTGTGGCAATCCATCTCTGCTCCCTGCCCTGTCTCCCACTCGCCACCTTCTCTCTAACCTTCAGGTGTTTTCTAGTGATGCGTGGATTTCTCAGCTGCCACTTTGTCCCTCAGGATCTTCTTTCCTGGCTACTGGGTGGTCTTTCAATTGTGTTTTCTGAGAAAGGCTTTAGGAACCTCCTTTCCAGTCACCATCTTGCCCTCTCTCTGATTGTTTTGATTTTGGGTTTTGTTTTTGTTTTTATTTTTGTTTTTTGGTGGGGTTTTTTGGTAAATAAATCAAAAAGAATGTAATTGTGTCCTAAACTAGAATGATTATTTCAAAATAAGAAAGGAAAAGATAAAACAAAAACTGAAAGGTACATATCAGTTGCAGAAAATTTGGGGAGGAGGGATCTTGAGAAAAGAATTTTATATATAGTGAAGCTAAGACTGGAATGGATAACTAAGTGAATTACATTATTTATATGAGTGCTGTCCAGAAAAAATCCAGCCATTGTCAATATAATTAGAATGGTTTGTGACTGGATACTTTCCAGACAACCCTCATATATCTGTGTATACAAACTCTCACCACATCATTTGCCATGACCATTTTTAAGTCTTTTGTCATTTCTAGACAATTTTGGATTTACTCTGATGCCTTGGCAAAATATACTCATGTTTCATCTTCAAAGATTCATTAAAAAAACTTAAAAGTTCTCTGAAGTGCCAATTTCTGATAACTTTAAAAACATAACACTGAACTGGGTAAACATTTACAGAACTCTTAGAAAAACTGGATTCTTGGAACTACTAATAAAAAATTCAAAATCAATGAGTATTAATAACACAGAACTAAATGAACTACTAAGGATGATTATAATTTTTGTGCCTTTCCATATAAAATATTACTGTGTTTTTAATCCCTGTTTTCCAGATAAAAGAACACTTTTTCCTAAACTACCCATGATGTACAGCAATTTGGAAAATTATACCTTTGTAAACAAAATTAAAACATTTATGAGATTGGCGGGATGGCGACCGGAGAGGAGATCCCTAAAACCTCCCTCAGAAAATTCAATTAAATGACAGGCCAGGAGCCTGTATGGAGAACCCTCAGTGGCAGGGAGACAACTGAGAAGTCTATGCATGACAAGAAGTGACCTGAAGGTTGGCGGGGGGGAGTGCAAGATGGGGAGAAGGGAGGGAGCAGAGACAGATCGTGATCCAACACCACTGTGGCCAACCACAGGAACTTGGAAGAAATCAGGGGACATCACAATATAGGGGAGGTGGGAGGCCAAGTGGCAACAAGTGTGAAAGCCAGAGGGGTGGAAATGTGGGCAGAATATGGGGGAGCTGGTACTAAAAGCAGCATGTTGGAGACAAGGCCTAAAAGCAAGCTCTGAGGCTCTGAGTAGCAAGGAAGCTGAGCGAGTCATTGAACTGCCGTAGACAGGATTAGGGCCCCACATACAGCATGGATCCTCCAGCACCCTCACAGCTCAAAGTACACTGGCTGGCACAGCCCCATTTCATGACCCTGCTCCTCGACTCATGGTCCACACAAGCAATGTCCTCCCGGCACCCTCATGGCTCACAGCATGCACACAGTTCCCTCGTGCAACACCTACCTTGGCTGCACTGGAGACTTCTGCCACACCCAAAATTCACGCAGTGCTTGGGCCTCGTGATGCCATGCTGAGCAGGGGCTTGTGCTTACAAACACTACCCAGTGCCATAGAAGCGAATCACTGAAAAAGCCAGGGGTGAAATGCTAGAGAGAAAACAAAAGCAGATTTGACAGAGTTCACCCCATGGTGACCAACATGGGCAGCCTCAGCCTGCATTCCACTGGCTTCCTCTGTCTCCCCCAGCTTTCCTTTGGTTGGCTGTCCCCTTCTTCCGCAGCTTTCCCAATAAACTAGAGGAAGCAGAGAGACCGTGGACAGACATGCCTCACTTCCAAATGCTGGTGGAGGCCAGAGATATGGCTTAAACACCCCGCCTCTCTCCCAAAACTTGCCTCCCAGTGCCACCTAGTGTCTGCTATACACCAAGACACCACAGCAATACTAATCAGAGAAAGTAATCTCCTGGGCTCTGCTGGAAATAAAACCCTCATGCCAAAGAAGAACACAACAGACCATATGAGTACCTTAGGATTTAAAGCTGCTCAGAAGAAGATGAAAAACCTCCAGAAAAGGATCTTATAGATGTAGAAATTTATGAACTAACTGAGAGATAATATATAAAATAGTCATTCAAAAGACTCTCAGAAAAATGAAAACATACTGGCAAAACATATAGCTGAGATGAGTGACCTCAGAAAGGAAATCCATGATCAAAAGGAACAATTTCACAAAGAAATTCAAACTATAAGGAAGAACAAGATGGAAATCTGAGAGACAAATAATACAATATAAGAAGTGAGAAATAAAATAACTGCTATAGAAAATAGGGTCAACCAGATAGAGGAAAGAATTAAAGATATTGAAGATTGGAACATGGAAACATCTCAGAAAGAGGAAGATAGGGAATACAGAACAAAAAGTATTAAAAGAAGTCTGCAAGAACTATCTGACTCCATGAGACAAAACAACATCAGGATAATAGGATTGGAAGAAGGAGCAGAGAACATACTCAAACAAATAGTAGATGAGAACTTTCCAAACCTATGGAAAGATCTGGAACCCCAAATTCAGGAATAAAATAGGTCCCCTAGATACCTGCACCCTAACAGATCTTCTCCAAGACACACTGCACTGAAGTTGTCAAAAACCAAAGACAAAGAGACAATTCTCAAGGCAGCTAGGGAAAAAAGAAGTATAACCTTTAGAGGTAAACCCATCGGACTGACATTAGACTTCGCAGTAGAAACCCTACAAACCAGGAAGGAGTGAAATCAAATATTCAAAATATTAAAAGACAGAAACTTCCATCCAAGAATAAATTATCCAGCAAAATTGTCCTTCAGATATGAAGAAGAAAGAAAGACCTTCTCAGACACACAGAAGCTGAGGGAATTTGTCATCATGAAACTGGCATTTAAAGTACTGAAGGAGGCTCTTTGACCTGAAACAAAACATCAGAATAAGTGAAATAGAGTTGGGACAAAAAAAATAAAAAGAAACAAAATTTTTTAGAAATAAATACATTTTAAAAGAAAGTAATGGTCATAGGAAATCCTCATATATCAATCATCACTCTAAATGTTAACAGACTGAACTCACCAATAAAAAGGCACAGAGTAGCAGACTGGATTAAAAAACAAAACCCATCTATATGCGGTCTTCAAGAGACAAACCTCAGCCATAAGGAAAAACATAGGCTCAAAGTGAAAGGATGAAAAATACTCCAAGCAAATGGTAACTAGAGAAAAGCAGGAGTTGCCATAATGATATCTGATGAAACAACCTTCAGGATAAAAAAGGTAACAAGAGACAAAAATGGACATTACATAGTGAGAAAAGGCATGATACAACAACAAGAAGATTTGACACTAATTAATATATATGCTCCTAAACAGGAAACAACAAAATAAATAAAGCAACTACTTTCTGAAAGGAGAAATTGACAAAAGCACAATCATTGTGGGAGAACTAAACAACCCCTTAACAGCCATGGACAGATCATCCAAACAGAAAATAAATAAGGAAATACTAGCTCTAAATGACACATTTCAGCAACTGGACATAATGGACATTTACAGGACACTTAATCAAGCAAAAATAAAGGACTATATCGTCTTTTCTAGTACACATGGAACATTCTCAAGGAAAGACTATATGCTGGGACACAAAAGTAGCCTCAGCAAATTCAAGAAGATTGAAATCATACCAAGTGTATTCTCAGAGCACAAAGCTCTGAAATTGGAGATCAACTGTAAAAGGAAAGCAGAAAAAAGCACAATATACATGGAGATTAAACAACAGCCTTATTTAAAAATGACTGGCTCAAAGAACAAATAAAAGAAGAGCTTAAAAATACATAGAAACTAATGACAATACAACATATCAAAATTATTAGTACACAGCAAAAGCAGTAATAAGAGAAAAATTTATATCATTACAAGCCTATCTTAAGAAACAAGAAAAATCACAAGTAAACATCCTAACATCCCATTTTAAAGAATGAGAAAATGAAGAACTGAAAACAACCAAGTTGGCAGAAGAAAAGAAATAATAAAAATTAAAGCAGAGCTAAATGAAATGGAGAACAGAAAGACAATTGGAAAAATTAATGCTACAAAGAGTTTTTGAGAAAGTCAAGAAAATTGACAAACCCCTGGCTAGACTAACCAAAGGGCAAAAGGAAAGGACACAAATATCCAAAATTAGAAATGAAAGGGGAGAAATTACCATTGATACCACAGAAATACAAAGGATTATAAGAAAATATTATGAAGGGCTTTATGCCACTAATTTAACAACCTAGAAGAAATGGACAAGTTCCTACAAACCTATAGCCTACCTAGACTGAACCAGGAAGAACTAGATAATCTAAATAGACCAATCAATAGTAAAGAGATTGAAATGACTATCCACAATCTCCCTAGAGGCAAAAGTCCTGGACCAGATGGTTTCACCAATGAGTTCTATCAAGCATTCAATGAAGAATGGACGCCTATCCTTCTCAGACTCTTCCAAAAAAATTGAAGATGAGGCAATACTTCCTAACTCATTTTATGAGGCCAACATTACCCTAATACCAAAGCCTGGTAAAGACAACACACACAAAAAAAACATAGACCAATATTTCTGAGGAACACAGATGCAGAAATTTTAAACAAAATATTAGCAAATAGACTACAACAATGCATCAAAAAGATCATACATCATGATCAAGTGGAATTCATCCCAGGAGCACAAGGATGGTTCAACATGTGGAAATTAATCAGTGTGGTACACCACATAAACAAAATAAAAGATAAAGACCATATGATCATATCAATTGATGCAGAAAAAGCATTTGACAAGATACAACATCCATGTGTGATCAAAACACTGAATAAAATGGGTATAGAAGGAAAGTACCTCCACATAATAGAGGCCATATATCATACTGAATGGGGAAAACCTGAAACCATTCCCCTAAAATCAGGAACAAGACAGAGATGCCCCCTGTCACCACTGCTATTCAATATGGTACTGGAAGTACTAGTCAGAGCAATCAGGCAAGAGAAAAGAATATAAGGTATCCAAATTGGGACAGAAGAAGTCAAATTGTCAATATTTGCAGATGACATGATCCTTTATATAGAAAATTCCAGGGATTCCACCAGGAAAGTATCAGAAATAATAAATGAATACAGTAAAGTTGCATGATACAAAATTAAAGTACAAAAATCAACAGCATTCCTATACATAAACAACAAACTTCAGATAAAGAAATAAGAGAGTCAATACCTTTTGCTATTGCAACAAAAAGAATGAAAACTCTGGGAGTGTACTTAATAAAGAACTTGACGGACTTATACATGAAAAACTACAGTACACTTTTGAAAGAAATTGAAGAGGACACAAAGAAATGGAAATATATTCCATGTGCATGGATAGGAAGACTTAACATCATTAAAATGGCCATATTACCCAAAGCAATTTACAGATTTATTGCAATTCCCATCAAAATCCGCAATCACACTTTCACAAAATAGAGTTTTCAAATTATCAAATTTATATGGAACCACAAAAGACCTTGAATTGCCAAGGCAATACTACATAGAAAGAATAAGCCTGGTGGTACTCCCCAATTTCAATTTATAATACAATGCATTAATAATCAAAACAGCTTGGTGTTGGCAAAAAACAAAAAAACA
This sequence comes from Lyroderma lyra, assembly GCA_004026885.1. Classification (NCBI taxonomy): domain Eukaryota; kingdom Metazoa; phylum Chordata; class Mammalia; order Chiroptera; family Megadermatidae; genus Lyroderma; species Lyroderma lyra. The sequence goes on from PVJL010017607.1 coordinate 10,370, forward strand.
ACAAAACAAAACAAAACAAACAAACAAAAAAAACCAGACACACAGACCAATGGAACAGAATTGAAAACCCAGAAATAAATTCACAAATTTATGGACAAATAATTTTTGATAAAGGAGCAAAAAGTATGCAATGGAGAAGAGACAGCCTCTTCAGTAGATAGTCCTGGGAAAACTGGAAAATCACATGCAAAAGAATAAATCTCAGCTGTGAACTCTCACCATATACTAAAATTAAATCAAAATGGATTAAAGACCTCTATATAAGACCCAAAACAATAAACTGTATAGAAAAAAACATTGGTACTAAAATTATAGACTTAGTCCTCAAGGAGGACTTCATTTACCTGACCTCAAAGACAAGGGAAGTAAAAGCAAAAATAAATGAATGGGACTATATCACACTAAAAAGCTTCTACACAGCAAAATAAACCATCAACAAAGCAAAAAGACAGCCTCCTGAATGGGAGAAAATATTTGCAAACAACACATCTGATAAGGGTCTAATATCTAAAATATATAAAGAACTAGTGAGACTCAGCAACAACAAAAAAATCAATCCAATTAAAAAGTGGGCAGAGGACCTAAACAGACACTTCTCCCACGAAGAAATACAAATGGCGAACAGACATATGAAAAAATGCTCAATATCATTAGCAATCAGGGAAATGCAAATCAAAACCACAATGAGATATACCTCACACATATTAGAATGGCTATTATCAATAATACAAGGAATAACAAGTGCTAGAGAGGATGTGGAGAAAAAGGAACTCTCGCACATTGCTGGTGGGAATGCAAATTGGTACAACCGCTATGGAAGACAGTGTGGAGGTTCCTCAGAAAATTGGGAATGGAGTTTCCGTATGATCTAGCAATCCCCTTCTGGGGATCTACTCAAAAAACTATAAAACCTTAGTCTGCAAAGACTTATGTACCCCAGTGTTCATCATAGTGCTGTTCACAGTGGCGAAGACATGGAAACAACCAAAATGCCCTTCAATAGATGACTGGATGAAGAAGCTGTGGTACATATACACAATGGAATATTACTCAGCTATAAGAAAAGGTGAAATACTGCCATTTGCAATGAAATGGATGAACCTAAAGATCATAATGCTAAGAAAAATAAGCCAGATAGAAAAAAATAAGAACCGTGGGACTTCACTCATATGCAGAATATAAAACTGAAAGCAACAAAGAACAAGCAAACAAACAAAACCTCATGGACAGAATCAATAGTTAATGGGTTATTTGGGGTTAAGGGGGTGGGAGAAGAGGAAGAGAGCAGAGAAGAGGGAGGAGGAGCCAAATATATGGTGATGGAAAGAGAACTCATACTGGGTGGTGAACATATAATACGACAAATACAGAATACACTGTAGAATTGTATGTCTGGAAGCTATGTAACTCTCGATAACCAATATAGACCCAATAAGTCTAACAATAAAAATATTTAATAAATAAATAGAGAAATAAAACTTTTTAATAAAGAAAATGTTTAACTTGATCTTCCAGGTTTCAGGTACCCTAACTAATCCATGTGTGACCAAATTTAAAGGTTCTGACTCCTAAATTCATGGTTCCTAATTTAGGGAAGCTCTTGCACCTAACTAACTGCTCAGCCCACACAACCTTTGAGACATAAAGTTACTAGGAAATAAAGCAGATGACATTTGCTCTGGACAGCTAGCCCAGATTCCAGATCAGGCCTGTGTAATCTACACCTTCCTTTTTTCCTGTTTTTCTTACTTTAATTTCTTCCTATCTCACAAAAATATGAGAGGCCAAGTACTCAGTATAATCATTGTTTGATATTGCCCCTCCTTTTCTGGGAAGGTAACCCCACATGGGGCATCATCTTCAAACCTACTTCCCAAGTTCAAATGTGAACCTGATCACACACACATCAAGGGTGTTTAAGTGACCAGTGATGTCAGTTAGCCCAAATGAAGGTGCCAGATTTAGAAGAATAGTTTTCCCTAAGCAGGTATTATGATGAAAAAATACATAATTATCAACATATCACAAACCTTGGAGGAAATTGCTGGAGCTACCACTAAAATAATAGCCAACCAGGAAAAATCTTTAAATTCCTTCATGTCAACTATATTAGACAATAGAATTGCTCTTGACCACGTCCTAGCTAAGCAAGGTGGAGCTTGCTCTGCTGTTAATACCTCCTGTTGTACTTGGATAAAACACTTCCGGTAAAATAGAGGTGAAACTAAATAAAAACTGGCACAAACCAAATGATTAAATACAGTGCCCACGGACACCTCAAGGTTCTTTAATATCTTCAACTAACTGCTCTCAGGTGTGGCCTCCTGGTTCAACTCTATTCTTCAAATTGAACTTAACATTTTTTCTTATTATAAAATCTTTGCTGTTATAAAACTGTTTGTTTTGCATGTCTTGATGTTACAAGGACACAAATCTGTTAATAGTTGCTCAACGTTTTTGGGATGATCACTAAGGCCTGTGAGACTTAACATGAGAAACCTCAAGAAACTGCAGAAGGTGTTTGCCCTTAAGAGAACATGATGGTAAAGCCTTCCTCTGTCCTGGAGCTCCTGTTACCCAAATGTAGCCCAAGGTCCAAAACCAAAAACAAAAACACTTTCCCTCCCATGTGGGACACAACATACCAGGAATGATCTTTCTTGGCAATGAGCAACCAACCACAGCATGACATACTGAAAATGAGCTAACAATGGAGGACCAGCAATGCTTTTAATACCTGATCAGTGCTGCTTTCCAATGATTCATTATTGATGTTTTCAAGGAAAGGTGTTGATCAAAAAGGAGAAAATTTCAAAAAAATTAAACAGACCCATTTTAAAATGGAGCAGGAGCTGCCATCCCAGAGGAACTGCCTTACAAGTCTTATGCCTCAAACATCTGAAATGTTAAAATGGGGCAGAAAAAAAAAAACCCTTTCCACTGGACCTAGGGCAATATTATATCCCAAACACCCATTTGCAAAAGTAAAGAAAGCAGTTATGATGACTGGACTGAAGAATGTTTTGAATTGTTTAAAATTAGTATCACTATGTTATGTTACCTGCACTAATAGAAATGCCTTCCTTCTGTTGATGTAACTTCCTCTCCCCTATCTCAGAAATACTCACTGCCTTTGCTTCCTAACTGGAATATTATTTGGGCTTCTGCCTGAATCAATGCTTCCTGAATAGCTATTCCTTTTTTTTCTTTTCTTTTTTAATCTCAAATACATGCCATTGCCTCTCACTTTGAAAACCTTTTTATTTTTATGCTAAAACCCTCATAGAAAGAGGAGGTCAAATCCTAAGTGTGCAGTGGGTTTTCACATAGTGAATGCTGAGATAAACAACACCCACATCAGGGACCAGTATTTCCAGCACCCAGGAAACCCTCTTGGATCTTATTCTGTCATACACCAGCCTCTCCCCAGGTAACAAGTATCTTAATTTCACAGCATAGATGAGTTCTGTCAGGCTTTGGCAAGATGGACTATGGCAGTGGACACCGCTCTGCATCTGCCTCCCTCACTCAGCATTGTCCCCCGGTCTCCTCCCTGTGGCTGTGTGTGGGTGCCATGTAGTCACTCCTCTGGCTACGAGGGGTACCATTATATAAACAGACCACACTTCTGTCCCCCACTGATCATGGGCATGTGCGTTATACCCAGATTTTACAAATCGTGCTGCTGTGAGCAATTTCTTCATGTATTTTGGCACACATGTCATGTCTGTTAGGTACATAACTAGGAATGGAAATGCTAGGTCATAGGATGGGCAAATGTCTAACTTTAGAATCTACGGCCAGAGAATTTTTCAAAGTATTTGAATCAATTATGAGAGATACAATTAAATTCTTGCCAACAATTGATTTTGTCTGACTTTTTCATTTTAACTATTCTGGGAGGTATGCATTGAGATTACATTGTAGTCCATTTGAATGTTCCCTTTGACTAAAAATGTTGAGAATTTTTGTAAATTTATTGGCCATGTAAATATCATCAATGGGACAATGGGCTGGACTAATTGTTAATGACTGAATGGGATTCCTGTAATATGCCAGTGTCTTTTAACCATTATGGTCCTTTTGTTATGAATGGATCTAAAGTCAAAGACCTATGGTAAAATTAAAAAAAGAAAACATTGGTCTTTGTTTCCATTTCTTGTCACAGAGTTCCTAAGATCCTTGGAATCTCCTGAGTGGCAAGAGTGTCTTTAGGATGTCAATGAGGTGACTGTTGGCTGAGGGGTCCTGGGTAGCTGCATGAAGGGGACTGCTCCCCAGAAAGACCAGCCATGATTTAGAGAGATGTTACTTTGATCCTCACTCTCTGACCCTTGGGGAGAGGGACTGAGGTTGAGTTTAATTACCAATGGGCAATAACTTAATCAATCATGCCTATGTCATGAAATTTCCATTTTAAAAAATCTAAATCAAAAGAATTCAGAGAGCTTCTGAATTGGTCAACACATCCACATGCTGGGAGGGTGACACACTCCCACTTGGTGACAGAGGTTCCTGTGCTCAAGACCCTTCCAGACCTTGCCCCAGGTACTTCTTCATTTGTCTGCTCACTTGCATCCTTTATAATAAACTGTAATAGTAACTACATCATTTTCCTGAGTTCTATGAGTTGATCTAGCAAATCAATGAACTTGGGAGAGGAATGCTAACTTGAAGTGAGGGCAGTTTGTGGGCAGAGCTCTGAATATGTGGGGTCTGATGCTAACTCCTGGTGGGTAGTGTCAGAATTGAGTTGAATGTAGGACACACAGGTGGTGTCTGAGAATCAGACATTTGGTTCAGTGGAGGGAAAAGTTCATCCACAACCCAAAAAGAAATTCAGAGTAAGAGTAAGCAAGTAAACCTTGACCTTGGATGTCATTTATTGGTCACTTGTTCTTCCAGCCAAACCTGAGTGCCTACAAAGTACCAGGGAAAGTTCCAGTCTCAGTTCTTTGCTACAAGAATTGAAATGTGTCATTCTTTTCCCATCTCTCCCACCAGCACCTGACCTCTCTTCCTACATTAGGAGTATTCCTCATGAAAAGAGTCCTGGTGGGAGCACAGACCACCTCCCTGCATGAAAGAGGAAAACCCACTTTCCCAACATTGGATGCGGTGTGATGCTCCACCACTCAGGTGAACACACACTGGATTCTGACTCAGGACATGGTGACACAGAGGCTGGAACTGAGCAGAGTGCACTTGGCAGTGACAACATCCAGTGTCCAGGAGCAGCGGCAATAGCAGTCCTAGCCACAGGGTCCAGTGTCCTGCACGAGGGTGTCAGTGATGTGAGCAGTGACATCTATGCCTGGCTGTGTGGCCCCAAGCCTGTTCATTCTGTGACCTTCCTCAAATAGCACTGGACTCTGATATTACTCATATCTTTATATATATATATATATATAACTTTATATCTAAATTTGGATTCCATTATTTATTCCAAGAAATCAATCTGGGGAATAGTTTTAGAGAGCAAGCATTCAGAAATTAATAAAATGTAATGTAGTTTAGTAAAATATAATACTCACCCACTTCCTAAATCTTCCACCTGACTCTACCCCACGGCAGAGAGAACAACATTTAACTCCCAGCATCATGTCTCAAAATAAATGATATTTATATCCTCCCCTTTCTGAAAAAAAAAAAAAGATCTTTAAAAGTGTACTGAAGACCCCTCCCACACAGAGCTCCATCACTGTTCAGAGGTTCCTGGTCTGGCTGAACCCCAGAATTGCTCGTGGGGTTTCTTAGAAACGCTGAGGATTCTCCCAGACGCACAGACTAAGAGAATTCCTCGCACAAGAATTGCTCATGTGACAAGCTTGCAGGTGAGGCTGATGCACAGCCCTGTGGAAATCTTGCCCATGTTCTTGCTACTAAAAGTGTGACTGGAAAACCAGCAGCAGCACCAACCTTGTCATAAATCCAGAATCTCACACTCTGCCCCAGACTTTCTGAGTCTTAACAAGCTGTCCAGGGGATTCCTGTGCACAGGACAGGCTGGGACTCCTGGTCCACATGTCTTCTAGAACCAGGGCCAGAACTGTGCTGTCTGCTCTGTGTGTAGTCTGATCACATCACTCAGTGCTGGGGGTCCTGGGTGCAGTCCTCTTCCTTTCTCTTGTACAGCCATCACTCCTGGTGATCTCATCTGTTCTCAAGGCTTTAAATATTACTTATAGTGTCACCTCCCATGTCTATTTCTCCTGCTGACATTTTCCCTAATTTCCCAGCTCATCTGTCCAACTGCCAATCCGACGACCTCACTTGTATTTCTAACAGTCATCTCAGCTCCAACATCTCTTAACGTGAATGTCTGTAATGCCCCCCACCCCTCAGACATGCTCCTTCCAGAGGCTTCCCCATCTCTACTAATAGCATCTCCATCTTTCTACTTGTACGAGGTCTGACAATCAAGTTTGTGAACTTGCCACCATGTGCTTACGTTGGCAGCACTGTACAAACAATTTGGCAAGGTTTCATAACTTTGGTTATATAGGTGTCTCACAGCCATGTTTGTGAAGATGTGTGGCGGTGCTGAATGGTGTTCATTATTATTGTTGTGTGTTCCTGTGTGCTGTCATGAGAATGTTGGGGCTTGAATTAGAGCAATCAACAAACATTAAATTTCTTGTTAAACTTTGCAGGAGTGGAAGGGAAATTGGGGACATATTAGTACAAGTGTATGGAATAATGCCATGAAGAAAATGGCAGTGTGCAAATAGATTAAACATATTTCTGAGGGGAGAGAAAGCATCACTGATGAAGAGAGGTCAAGGAGGCTATTAAGGAGAGAAGTGACAAAAACATTGCAAAAATTAATCGAATTGTGTGTCAAAATCATCAGCTAGCTTGCTCTGGCAGCACATATACTAAAATCATCAGCTTACTGTGAGAAGCACAGCAGACCAAGTAAATGTCCGTAGAGAAACAGTTAGGAAAATCTTGGCATGAGAAATGTGTGTGCAAAAATGGTTCCAAAGGAGCTCACCAGTGAACAAAAGCAAAAGAGAGTCCAAGTTTGCCAGACCTTTTGGAGAGGCAAGATGATGTTTTGGAATGTGTTATCACTGGTGAGGAAACATGGCTGTACCAATATGAACCTGAAACAAAGTGTCAAAGTAAATAATGGAAATCAAACAATTCTCCAAGACTAAAAAATTCTGTCAGTCCAAATCAAGAGTCAAATTAATGTTGCTCACCTTTTTTGATATCAGAGGCATTGTTCATTATGAATTTCTACCAACTGGACAAATAGTAAACCAAGTTTACTATTTAGAAGTGCTGCAAAGGCTGTTCGAAAAAGTTAGACCAAAACAATCTGAACTTTCTACCAAAAACTCATGGCTCTTGCATCACAACAACGCACTAGCTCACACAGCACTGTCTGTGAGGGAGTTTGTAGCCAGTACACAAATAACTATTGGAACACCCTCCCTACTCACCTGATCTGGC
>PVJL010017608.1:0-17822 GCA_004026885.1 Lyroderma lyra
ATAAACTGTATAGAAGAAGACATAGGTACTAAACTTATAGACCTAGGACTCAAGGAAGACTTCATGAACCTGTCCTCAAAGGCAAGGGAAGTAAAAGCAAAAATAAATGAATGGGACTATATCAAACTAAAAAGCTTCTGCACAGCAAAAGAAACCATCAACAAGGCAAAGAGACAGCAAACTGAATGGGAGAAAATATTTGAAAATAATGCATCAGATGAGGGTCTAATATCTAAAATATATAAAGAACTAATAAGACTTAACAACAAAAAAAAAACAAAGAACCCAATTGAAAAGTGGGCAGAAGAACTAAACAGACACTTCTCCCATGAAGAAATACAAACGGCCAGCAGACATATGAAAAAATGCTCATCCTCATTAGCTATCAGGGAAATGCAAATCAAAACCACAATGAGATACCACCTCACACCTCTGAGAATGGCTATTATCAACAAGACAACAAGTGCTGGAATAGCAAGTGCTGGAGAGGATGTGGAGAAAAAGGAACTCTGGTGCACTGCTGGTGGGAATGCAAATTGGTACAACCACTGTGGAAGGCAGTGTGGAGCTTCCTCAGAAAACTGGAAATGGAGCTACCATTTGACCCAGCAATCCCCCTTCTGGGGATCTACCCAAAAGACTTGAAAACCTTTGTCTGCAAAGACATATGTACCCCAATGTACATTGCAGCGCTGTTCACAGTGACCAAAACATGGAAACAACCAAAGTGCCCTGCGACAGATGACTGGATAAAGAAGCTGTGGTACATATACACAATGGAATATTATTCAGCTATAAGAAAAGATGAAATATTGCCATTTGCAACAACATGGATGGACCTGGAGATCATCATGCTTAGTGAAATAAGCCAGACAGAAAAAACAAAGAACTGTATGACTCACTCATATGCGGAATATAAAACTGAAAGCAAAGAAAAAAAGAAATGAACAAACAAATAACCCATGGACACAATCAATAGTTTAATGTTTATTTGGGGATGAGTGGGTTAGGGAGGGGAGAAAGGGGAGGGGGTGGGAGAGGAGAGAGGAAGCTAAATATAAGGTGATGGAAAGAGAAGTCACATTAGCTGGTGAACTTATTATACATCACGTTGACAATGCACTGTAGAATTATATGCCTGAAACCTCTGTAATCCTTGCTAACAGATGTCACCCCAATAAGTCTAACAATGAAAATGAATATAGAAAAATATTTCATTTTCATATATATTGCAATGTAGTAGTAGTAGTAGTAGTAATAATTAATAATAATAATAATAATAATAATAATAATAATAATAGAAATGAAGTGCACAATAAATGTAATGCATACCATCCTCCCTGCCTTGGTCTGTGGAAGAATTGTCTTCTACAAAACTGGTACCTGATACCAAAAATATTTGGGACCACTTTTGTTGATTAGAGATTTGATTTTGTATTTTTGTAATTTTGGTCATATTAGGATTTTGTTTGTCTTTTTTATTTACTCTTGAAGGTTTGTATGTTTCTAGGAATCTATCCATTTCTCCAGGTTGTCCAAATTTTAGGTGTATAAGATTTTGCAGTATTCCCTTAAAAGTTTTTTGTATTCGTGTGGTGTCTGTTGTTACTTCTTTTTCATTTCTGATTTTATTTATTTGGGTCCTCTCTCTTTTTTTCATGAGGAGTCTGCTTAAAGTTTTGTTGATTTTGTTTACCTTTTCGAAAAACCAGATGGTGGTTTAATTGATCTATTGTATTGTTTTTTTTTTAGACTCAATTTTATTTATTTTTGCTTTGATTTTTATTATTATTTTTTTTTACTTACTTTGGGATTCGTTTCTGTTCTTTCTTCAGTTTCTTTAGGTGTAAGGTACAACTGTTCATTTGAAATTGCTTTTTGTATCTTTAGGTAGGCCTGCAATGCTATAAGTTTCCCTCTTAAGACTTCTTTTGTGGTTTCCCATAGATTTTTGGGTTGTTGTGTTTTCATTTTCATTTTTCCCAAGGTACTTTTTGATCATTGTTTAGGAGCCTGTTATTTAGCCCTATTTTATATATGTGTGTTTTTCTTGTAATTGATGTTTAGTTTTATACTATTGTGATCAGAGAAATTGCTTGATATGATTTCAGTTTTTTAAAATTTATTGAGGCTGATTTTATTGCCTAACATGTGGTCTATCTTGGGAAATGTTCCATGTGCACTTGAAAAGAATGTACTTTCTGCTGCTTTGAGATAAAATGCTCTCAAAATATCAATTAAATCCATCTAGTCTAGTGTGCCATTTAGTACCTCTGTTTCTATGTTGATTTTCTGTCTGAAAAATTTGTTTATTGGTGTCAGTGTTAAAATCCCTTTTTATGACTGTGTTTTTATTGACCTCTGTCTTTTTGTCAGTCAATATTTGCTTTATATATTTATGTGCTGCTATGTTTATGTCCATAAATGTTTATGAGTGTGATGTCCTCTTGTTTGATTAATCTTTATAATTATGGAATATCCTTCTTTGGTCTCTTGTTATAGTCTTCATTTTAAAGTCTATTTTATGCAATATATGTAATGCTACACCAATGTTTTTCTCTTAGTCATTTGCATGAAATATTTTTACCATTCCTTTACATTGAGTTTATGTGTGTCTTTCCATCTGAGGTGAGGCTCTTGTAGGCAGCATACATCTGGATCTTGTTTTCTTATTTATTCAGCTACCCTATGCCTTTTTATTGGAGTATTTAGTCCATTTATATTTAAAGTGATAATTAATAGGTATATAATCACTGCCAGGTTATTATTTATATTTTTTATTATTGAATCATGTATTATTTTATTTCAAGTACCTGGAAAGTTACAGTCTGGGCTCTGGGTGGGAGTAAGTTGTTGTTTTTTTTTTTTTACTTTTCAGTTTTAGATTTTTTTATTGTAAAACTTACTGGGGTGACATTGGTTAGCAAAATTTACATAGGTTCCAGGTGTACAATTCTATAGTGCGTCATCTATGTCTTGCATTATGTGTTCAACACACAGAGTTAATTTTCTTTCCATGACTATGTACTTGACCCCCCTTCTCTCCTCTCCCACCTGCTCCCTCCAGTCCTGTACTCTCCCCTTTGTCCTCAGGTAACCATTAAAATGTTGATTGTGTCTATGAGTTTTTGCTTTTTTGTTGTTTTCAGTTTTATAGTTCACATATGTATGAAGTCATAGGGTCCTTGTTTTTTTCTGTCTGGCTTGTTTAACTTAGCATGATGATATCAAAGTCCATCCATTTTGTTACAAATGGCAGTATTTAATCTTTTTTATAGCTGAGTAATATTCCATTGTTTATAAGTAGCACAGCTGCTTTATCCAGTCATCTATTGAAGGGCTCTTTTGTTGTTTTTATGACTTGGTGACTGTGAACAGAGCTGCAATGAACATTGGGATACATATGTCTTTGTGGACTAAGGTTTTCAAATTTGGGGGGTAGATACCCAAAAGGGAATTGCTGGTTCATATCTTAACTTCATTCCCAATTTTCTGAAAAATTTTCTCACTGTCCTCCATAGTGGTTGTACAAATTTGCATTCCCACCAGCAGGGTGTGAGGGTTTCTTTTTCTCCACAATCTCTCCAATACTTATTATTTTTAGTGTTGTTGATAATAACCATTTTAACAGGTGTGAGTTGGTAACTCACTTTGGTTTTGATTTGCATTTTCCTAATAGCTAAGGAGCTTTCATTTTATTATTTCTGTTGGCCATTTATATGTCTTCCAGGGTGAAATGTTTGTTCAGGTCCTCTGCCCACTTTTTAATTGGGTTGTGTGTTGTTGTTATTGTTGTTGTTGTTGAGTGTTACTAGTTATTTATACATTTTAGATATTGATTCCTTATCAGATGAATTGTTTACAAATATTTTCTCCAATTCAGTTGACTGTCTTTTTGCTTTCTTAATGATTTCTTTTGCTTTGCAGAAGCTTTTTAGTTTGATATAGTCCTGTTCATTTATTTTTGCTTTATTTCCTTTGCCTCTGAGGTCAGGTTCATGAAGTCTTCCTTGAGCCCAAAATCTATACATTTAGTACTATTATTTTCTTCTATACAGTTTATTGTTTCAAGTCTTATGTGGAGATCTTTAATCCATTTTGAATTAATTATAGTATATGATGACAATTCACAGCTTAGTTTTATTGTTTTACATGTGGTTTTCCAATTTTCCTAGCCCTATCTACTGAAAAGGACTTCTTTCTCCCCATGGTATAGTTTTTGCTCCTTTATTATAAATTATTTGCCCATGTATTTGTGGATTTACTTCTGGGTTTTCAGTTCTGTTCCATTGGTCTGTGTGTCTGTTTTTCTGCCAATACCAAGCTGCTTTGATTATTGATGCTTTGTACTATAAATTGAAATTGGGAAATGTGATAACTTCAGCCTTATTCTTTTCATGTAGTATTGCTTTGACAAAAAGAAACCATAGTCTTGAGTTGTAGGATGAAGGGTTCTGTAAATATCAGTTGTCTCCAATTGCTGTCGTATATTATTTAAGGCTGATATTTCTTTATTTATTTTCTGTTTGGATGATCTGTTTATGGCTGTCAGTGGGGTGTTTAGGTCCCCTACCATAACTGTGTTTTTATCAGTTTCTCCCTTTTGTTTTGTTAGTAGTTGCTTTGTAAATAATGGTGCTTCCTGATTGGGGACATATATATTAACTGTCATGTCTTCTTGTTGTATTGTCTTCTTTATCATTGTGAAATATCCATCTTTTTTATTACCTTGTTTTATTCTGAAGGCTATTTCATTAGATATAAGTGTTTCTACACTTGCTTTTCTCTGGATGCTATTTGCTTGAGATAGTATTTTTAACCCTTTCACTTTGAGTCTGTATTTGTCCTTGTAGCTGAGGTATGTCTTTTTTATGTGACATATGGTTGGATTTTATTTTTTAATCCAATCTTTTAAGTCTATGCCTTTTTATTGGTAAATTCAGTTCATTTACATTTAGGGTGATGATTGATACATGAGGATTTTCTATAGTCATTTTATCTTTTGGATTCTGATAGTTCAGTTTTTTTATTTCTTTTTTTCTTCTTTTTATTAGATATTTTAGTTTGATGGTGTCCTATGATTTTTTTTCTGCTTCTTTTTTTATTGTTGTTATGTATCTCAATTTGTTTCTTTCTTTCTTTCTTTCTTTCTTTCTTTTTTTCCTTTTCTTGAGTGGTTACCATGAAGTTGATGTAAAAGAAAATTTTATGTATGCAGTGGCTTCTTTTCTTAAGCATGCTTCCTATCTCCATTCTCTTAAAGAAATTTATACCTTTATTTCCTCCTTTAACATATTTGTGTTGTCCCAATTTATTCCTATTTTTTTACTTTGTGGTTTAGGTTGAATAAGCTTCTTCAGTATTTTCTGAAATGCCAGCCTTGTGCTGAAGAATTTCCTCAGCTTTTGTATATATAAAAAGGTCTTTATTTCTTTTTCATATCTAAAGAATAACTTGATTGGATAAATTATTCTCTGCTGATATTTTTTTCCTTCAACTTTTTAATGTTACATTCTACTTTTCTCTGGCTTGTAGAGTTTATACTGAATAGTCTCATAACAGACTGATGGGCTTTTCTTTATAGGTTATGGTCTTTTTCCTGCTGCCTTGAATTCTTATTTTGTCTTTGATCTTTGACATCTTTAGTATAATGTGTCTTGGAGAAGGTCTGCTAAAATTTGAATATTTAGGAGTCCTGTTTTCTTCTTCAGGATTTTACTTTGTTTTTCATAAGTTTGGGAAGTTCTCATTTGCTGTTTGTTTCAATAGATTCTCTGTACTCCTCTGGTCTTATTCATTTTTGGTATACCCATTATTCTTACATTGCTCTTCCTAATGAAGTCATATAGTTCTTGTAGAATTCTTTCATTTCTTTTAAGTTCCAAGTCTCTCTTCTTCCTCTGTGACATTTCCATATTTCTATCTTTGATATCACTAATTCTTTCCTCAATCTGGTTGGCTGTGTTACATATGCTAGCTATTTGTTTTTTATTTCTCATATAACATTACTTATCTCTAGAATTTCTTTTGCTTATTTTTATAGTTTCAATTTCTTTGTTAAAATATTCCTTTTGCTCACAGATTTCCTATCTGAAATCATTCTGCTACCTCTTTCATGAATCAGTGTGAAGTTGGGCTGCAGCATTTAATGGCACCCACCTCTGTACCTCCTGGGGCCAAAGTAAGGTCTGATTGAAACATCTCATGGCCTCTGCCTCTGGGCCTCCTTGTTTCTGTCTTGGGACAGAGTGAGGTACTGAATGCTATAACCTGCCGTCTTCTCCCTACTCCCTTCCTCAAATGCAGAGTTTCAAGCAGACAGTTGCAGCCTCCATTTTTGAACTACTCTTTTTTTCTTCTTAGTTTGCCCCTCTTTGTCCACCTGCAGGTACTTTGATGTGATGAGTGGGTCTTTTAGCTGTGTTTTTATGTTGCATAGGGAATTTTTGGTTGAATTGTAGTTGTCCTATATGTTGTATCTTCCAGGGAAGTTTTCCAGGAGCACCTATTGCCGCAACCTGCATAACTGAACAGGTAAACCGGAGGGGAGGTGATAGTGAATGTAGAAAGAAACACACAGACACAGACCTAGACAGAAAAGCTGGGACTGGGTGGTTCTCTGCACTCTGATGGATACACAGAGACCCCGTCTGGTTGCAGCAAGTTTATTTTATAGGGTGGGTAAAACAAGTGAGATCATAGGGGTAAATGAGTAAAGCAAGGCTGGAAAGTACATCTTAACTAGGACATATGGTTATGGATAACTGCATTTAATCAATATTTTGGTACATGTAGCTAAGGTATTACTGATTATATTATTATTATTCTCTTCAAGGTAGGCAGGCCAAAGTTATGTCTCGAATCATTTCCAGAGACCAAACAACCTTACTCCCATGGTCATATTTTCCCACCCAAGCCGGAAACCACATCTCAAGTATTGTCCTTCTGCACCCAGCTCTGGGCTGCCTTGCAAAACCCTTGAACTGTGGACTCCAAGCACACAGGTAACCTTGCTAAAACCTGTTTTCTCAAAGGACCTGGCTTCTGGCTCACGTGCTCCCTACAACCTATCACACTGTCATTTTCAAATGCAAATTTCTTAAAAAATTTGTTTTACTTATTATGGTGGTTGCCATCTCTGTTCTTTACCTCTGTATTACTACAGCTGGCAGATGCCATCTTTTATTTTTCCATTTGCTGTGCTCCATAGCACAAGTATCATTTGGAAAAGAGCTTTTACATATATTCAGTGTTCAGATTTTAATGGGTGATGTCCAGTGAACACAATTTGAGTACCTGGTTCTGGAAGATAGAGTACCTTCCATTCCTGCATCCCATGGAGCTGCAAAAACTGGGAGAAACAGTCTTGTCAGGATGCCAACCCCAGGGCATTAAAAGCACTGCAGACTAAAACATACCACTGATCTTTCTGCAAAAGAAGCTTATTTGCTTTGGCCTAAGTGACCAAATTCTGGTTTGACACACATCTTGTGGCCTAAGAAAATTAGCTCAGAAAACAGAAACTAGTGAATGCGATCTTTTCACTCTTCATCTGCCTAGCTCCATCTCACCAGTCTCTTTCAGAAAAAAAAAAGCTTATATTTTTATCCAGTGACACCCCTACATGATATGGTCTGATTGTCAACAGGGGTTATGTTTGCAGGTCCTATAGGCCTGTAACAAATGAAAAAAAAGAGTTTTTAAATAGTTACTACCTTTACGGCACAACAAGAGGCAGCAGAACCTGAGGTTCAGTCTTCCCATGAATAACACCTATTACCTAATCATAGCTGCAGTATGAAGAGTAGGCATCTATTTAAACACACATCTATGGGTTTATGTGATTTTCTCCAGAAAACTCAGAGTGAACACTATATTGTTCTCATTCTCTGTGATATTTCAGAGTGCACATATGCTTAAGAGGGAAGCTCTTACACATATCTGGTGTCCTGAATTTTATGTCTGGTGCTAAGTTTTGTGAATAATACCTAGGAATACTCTTTAATTACCTGGTGTTAGTGGCTAGGAAATATTGCACTTCTGGGTCTCATCTGTCTATAACAATTGGAGAGACAGGTTTTTTTTTTTTGCAAGTTGTTATCCCCAAGGCACTTTTAGACAGCATACTGAAATTTACTCCACTCTCCTTGTAAATGAGGCTCATGTGTTTTCCTGGAGCTTTGACTTGAGGAATAAGCTTTATGTTTGGGACTTACCAAGGGTGAACTGCTCTCAAAAAATGTAGGTCAGAACATGCCATCATTGGATTCAACCTCTGTCAAACTTCAGCTCACAGGTATCTCCCAGAAAAGAACTTATACAGTCACCTGTAGCACCAGTTTATACAATTCTTGCTCAGGAAACACCACCACATCAAAGCATTCTAATGGTCAACAGGACTTACACTTGCAGTCGCAAAGGATAAGATATATTTTTAGACTGAAAAATTTCGCCTTAGGGCCTGAATCTAAATGATGACATAAACTCTACCCTTTGGAACACTAACATGTTTTTGTACACTCAGAATTTACAAGGAGTTTTTAAAATATAATACACTGCTTGGACAATTGCAAAGGTTTGAAAAACAACAGATATCTAAGGGGTGTTAAACCCCAACAAACTTCATTATCTACACAAGATCATTTCTTCAACACTTGTAGAGGTGGTTGTTTAATGCATAGAAACACACATAGAGAGTCAAGCTAAATAAATAAAGAATAAAAGCATATACTTCAAACAACAACTACAACAAAATAATTAAACCCTCGGAGAAATAAAATGCCTTAATAAAATGAATATAAGTAATTTATGTAATATAAAGTTGAGTTATTATTATAAAAATACTCCCTGAGTTTGGAAGATGGATAACCTAAGTGACAGAGAGATAGAAAATATAAGAAAGTATAAAATAGAAGTCACAGAGTTGGAAAATGTAATAAGTGTTCTAAAAAATACACTAGAGACCTTCAGTATCAAACTTGCTGAAGTAGAAGAGAGGATCAGTTAACTGTAAGTCAGGCAGTATAATTCACACAATCAGATCAGCAAAACAAACACAAAGCAAGATAAAAATTGAGATTAGCTTAATGTACTTAGGGGACAAAATCAAGTGAAACAATATTCACATTTAAATGGTTGTAATAGGAGAAGAAAAACAAAATCCAGAAAAATTATTCAAAAAAGTAATATCTGGAAACTTCTCAAACATAAGAAAGAAAACACACAACCTGATCCAGGAAACCCAGGCAGTTCTAAATATAATGAACCCAAAGATACAAGCAGGAAGACACACTGTAATTAAAATATCAAATGTTAAAGAGAAGAAGAAAATGTAAAATTAGCAAGAAAAAAATCAATTTAAGTGCAAGGGAACTCCTATAGATTCTCAACAAATGTTTTTAGAAACAAAACTTTGTAGACTAGAAGGAACATGTCACAATATATTCAAAGTGCTGAAGTAATAAAAGAAGAAAGAAAGGTAAGAAGGGAAGAAAGAAAGAAAGGAAAAAAGAAGGAAAGAAGAAAGGCAAGAAGGAAGAAAGGAAAAAAGGAACGAAAAATGGTGCAATTAAGAATATTATGCTTTGCAAGTATTCAGAATTAAAGGAGAGATATAGAATTTTATAGACAAGCAGTAGTTACAATAGATCATTATCACTAAACTAGCTTTATAAGAAATTTTAAAGAAACTTCTAAGAGTTGAAAAAAGTGGCACTAAATGATAACAAGACATAAAAGAATATATTTGATTATTATAGAAATGTAAATTCATAGTAAAGGTGTAGATTAATCATTTATACAACTAGTTTAAAGGTGAAAATACTAAGGTAATAAAAGTAAATATAACTATAATAATTATGTAAGGAATACCACAAGATAAAAACTGTAAAATATGACATCAACAAAAATTAATGTACGAGAGAGATTAACAATATAGGGCTTTAAAATGTTATCCAACTTAAATTATTAAGGACTTAAAATAGACTGTTAGAGATAAAAGTTGTGATATGTAAGCCTCACGGTAATGGTAAATCAAAATCTTTTCTTTTTGTTTGGGGGAGGGGTAGTTCCCTGGCTGGTAATTAAACCCAGGCTGCAGCATTGAGAGCACCGAAGCCTAGCCACTACACAACCAGGGAACTCCCTACAAATCAAAATCTTATAGTAGATAAACTAAAGCTATAAAGAAATGAATCTAATCATAACACTAAAAATGTCATAAAACCACAAAGAAAGAGAGATAGAAAATAAGAAAAACAAAAAAGGCAAGAGGCACTACAAAATAGCCAGAAAACATACATACATACATACATACTTAACATTAGTAAGTACATTCCTATGATTACTTCAAAAGTGAATAAACTAACTTTTCAGAGCAAAAGACAGAGTATCTAAATGCATTAAGAAACAAGACCTATCTGTATAATGACTAAAATAGACTCATATTTAGTGAAAAGACAAACAGATTAAATATGAACATATAAATAAAGATAGTTCATGGAAATGAAAAACAAAAGAAAACTAGAGTATCTATACTTATACAAGACTATTTAGCTTTTAAAATAAAGGCAGTCATAAGCAATACAAAAAAGGGCATTACATAATAATAAAGAGATTAATCCAAAAAGAGAATATATTATTTATAAATATTTATGCACCCAAAATAGGAGCATCTACATATATAGAGCAAATAATAACATAGAAGAAGAGAAGACTAGAAAACTACATAATATTAGTAATAGTTTAATAGGCTACTTATATTACTGGATATATCATCTACAATGAAAATAATACACAAACATTGGCTTTAAATTCCATATTATACCAGATAGAGTTATGGAAAATATGCAGAACATTTCACAGACAAATAAATAAAGGAAAAGATAAAAAATACTAAAAAAACAACCAAGCAATAACAACAACAATCAGAATGTACATTCTCTCAAGTGCACAGAATACATTCTCCAGATAGATCATATGTTAGATTAAAAAACAAGACAATACATTAAAAAAGTTTAAAATCACATAAAGCATAAATTTCTAATCACAGTGATGTGAAACAATTACAAAAATCCTGGAATAATTGCAAATATGTGAACATTAAACAACACAATATTGAACAACAAAGGAGTCAAAGAAGAAATCAAATTCAAAATAAATAATTACCTTGTGAAAAATTAAAATGAAAATTCAACATACATAATTAATGGTATGCAATGAAACTAGTAGTAAAATAAAATTTTATAGAAATAAATGTTTACATTTAAAAAAATAAACCACCTAAATTTACATTTCAATGAACTATATAGAAAAAAATTGAGCTTAAATTTATTAGAAAAAAATAATATATCAGAGCAGAAATATATAAAGACTAAAAATACAATAAAAATAATATTAAAAGCTAGTTTTTGAAAAACTTTAAGAAACCTTTTGCTAGATTCATGAAAAAAATAAAAGAGAGGATCCAAATAAAATTAGAAACAAATAACATACTATCAAAAAGAAGTTATCACAACTGATATTACAAAAGATTGAAAAGACTACTGTTAAAAATTATATGTCAACAGGGAGTTCCCTGATGGTGTAGTGGCTTGGGGCTTCAGCGCTGGCACTGTCAGTGCTGCGGACTGGGTTCGATTCCTGGTCAGGGAGCTACCCACATACCGAAAAGCAAAAAAAAAAAAAAAAAAAAAATTATATGCCAACATATTAAACAACATAGAAAAAAATGGATAAAGTTTTTAAATATTCTACCTATCAAGCCTGAATTATATAAGAAGTAAACATGTGAACAGGTTGATTATTAGATTAAATTTTTTTTTTAATTTCCCAACAAACAAAAGTTTTGGAGCAGATGGCTTCACTGTTGAGTTTGACAAAACATTCAAGAAATAATACTAATCCAAAATTCCTCCAAAAATATCTATGAGGATGACTTCCAAAAAAAAATATAGAAGAAAATATACTTTAAACACTCACTTTATGAAGTGAGCACTAACCTGATAACAGAGCCAGATGAAGACATCATGATAATAGGAAAAACAAAACAATATATCTGATAGTTGTAAAATTATTTAAATATATATATCATTATAGTAAACAAACATTACACTATGATTAAGTTGGCTTTATTTTAGGGATTTAAGGATGGTTCAAAATCTGTAAATAAATCCATACACTATATCATCTTAACAAAATTAAAAATTAAAAGTCATATAATCATGTCAATAGATGCAGGAAAAACATTTGACAACATTCAACATTTACTTACTATAAACACTCTAAATAAAGTGAGTATAAAGGGAATGTGCACATACCTTAACAAAATAATGCCATGTATAACCCAAACTAACATCATACTCAACATTGAAAGGCTGAAATCATTTTTTCAAAATTCAGAGGGAAAAAGATGACTACTCTTAACACTTTTATTCAAAAAAGACTAGAAGTCCTAGCCATAGTAATCAGAAAAATAAAAGAAATTAAAATTGAAAATAAAAAAGCAAAACTATCACTATTTGCAAGTGACATAATATTGTATGTAAAAATCTAAAAACTCTAACAAAAAACTGTTTGATCTAATCAACAAATTTAGATAGGTTTCAGGATACAAAAATCAATATTCAAATATAATGTGCATTTCTATAAACTAATATAGGCTGAGCAGACATACCATTTTATTTAATTTTTATTTATTTATTTATTTATTAATTTATTTATTTTTAATTCATTTTTATTGTTAGACTTATTGGAGTGACATCTGTTAGCAAGGATTACATAGGTTTCAGGTATACAATTCTACAGTGCATTGTCAACTTGATGTATAATAAGTTCACCAGTTAATGTGACTTCTCTTTCCATCACCTTATATTTAGCTCCCCACGTCCTCTCCCACCCCCTCCCCTTCCTCCCCTCCCTATCCTACTCGACCCCAAGTAAACATTAAACTATTAATTGTGTCCATGGGTTGTTTGTTTCTTCATTTCTTTTTTCTTTGCTTTCAGTTTTAGATTCACAGTGGCCAAAACCTGGACACAACCAAAGTGCCCTGCAACAGATGACTGGATAAAGAAGCTGTGGTACATATACACAATAGAATATTACTCAGCTATAAGAAAAGATGAAATATTGCCATTTGCAACAAAATGGATGCACCTGGAGCTCATCATGCTTAGTGAAATAAGCCAGACAGAAAAAACAAAGAACTGTATGACTTCACTCATATGATGAATAAGACATACCATTTTAAACAATACAGAAAACAATGTTAATGTTCCATTTCAAACGTTATAGATGGTCAGCCTACTAACAACTTGAATTGAGCCCAATGAGACTAGGCTGACCATACTTTGTGTTTGAAAGTAAACGGTATCATTGTTTTTTGTCCTGTTTAAAATGGTACATTTGGTCATCCTAAACTAATAGCATACTATCAAAATAATTTGAAAAAACATTTCATTTCTTACTGTATCTAAAGAAATAAAATACCTAGGTATACATTTAAAACTTTTGGAGCTGGAAACATTTTTCCTCTCATACCAGTGCTGAATATTTTGTGCAAAATTTGGGCCAAAATACAAATTTTATAAGGGATCGTTGTATTTGTAGTTTATGTTAGTTTCTCACTACATAGTTTCTGTTTCCTTGTAAGCATGGCTGTAGCACTAGACCCCTAGCACCCAGCCCCTGCCGTCGACTTTGGTCAACAGCTGCACCAAAAATGTTAAGTAAGAAAGTGATACACCTGAACAATGAAATCTATAATAAATTAATTTTAGAAAATGAAAGACACAAAGAAATATAAAAGATATTCTGAACTCATATATTAAAAAGTTAATATTTTTAATGACTGTACTATTCTAAGCAATGTATAGATTCAATGCAATCCCTCCAAAAATTCTAGTAACATTTTACACAGAAATAAATAATCTTAAAATTTGTATGTAACTATAAAAGACCCCAAATAACCAAAGCAATCTTGAGAAACACAAAACTGAAGGTATTATGCTCCTTGATTTCAAATTACATTACAAAGCTACAGAAATTCACATAGTAGGGTGTTGGCATAAAATAGCCACATAAATCAATAAAACAGAACAAGAGACCAAAAATAAACCCACAAACCTATGGTCAATTAGTTCCTTAAAAAAAGCAATAAATATATAATAGTAAAAAGATACTCTTTTCAATAAATAATATGGGGAAAACTGGACAGCCACATACAAATGAATAAATCTGGACCATGATTTTATATCACACACAAAATTTAACTCAAAATAAAAAAAAAAGACTTGAACCTAACACCTGCAAGCATAAAAGTTTTAGAAGATATCATATGTGGTAAGCTCCTAGATAGAAATAGATCTTGGTGATGATATTTTTTAATCTGACACAAAATGGAAAGGTGACAAAAGCAAAAATAAACAAGTAGTAGAACATTAAACCAAAAAGCTTTTACACAGCCAAAACAATTATCAACAAATTTAAAATACCATCTACTCAATTGAAGAAAATATTTCAAATTTATATATCTGATAAAGGGTTAATACCCAAAATACGTTAACACAACTCAATAGCAATATCCTTCCCCAGTTTTTTTAATTTAAAAATTTATATGACCTCTATGGAGAACAGTATGTAAGTTTCTCAAAAAACCAAGAATAGAATTATTATACAGCTCAGCAATGCCTCTTCTGGGTAAGGTCTTGTCAAATTTATAATACCTTACAGAGTTGTTTATACAGTGCTGCCAACATACACACATGGTGACAAGATCTCAAACTTAATTGTCAGATTTTGGGGGTGGCAACAGCTCTGAAGTACTTTCCAGAAGAAGAGTTTCAAATTGCTTTGAAGGGTGGACTAGGCTGGTGTCAGTGCATAGCTTCCCAATGAAACTACATCACTGGTGACCATAGGGATATTCAACAAGGAGGTATATAGCACTTCTTCTAGGATGAGTTCATGAAATTATTTGTATGACCCAATATATACATATACCCCTACACTCTTTGAAGCATTATTCAGGGGCCAACACATAATAAAAACCAAATAGTCTACTGGTAGATGATTAAAGAAGATAATGATCATGTACACAATGAAATATTACTCAGACGTTAGAAAACATGAAATGCTGACACTTGTGCCAATATGGATCCATCTTGATATCATGGTGCTAAGCAAAATAAATTAGACAAAACAGTCAAGAACTGTATAACTTTACTCATATGTGGGATGTAAATCTGAAAACATCAAACAAATAAGACAAACAAACAAATAAAAACTTATAGACACAGAAATCAGTTTAGTGGTTATCAGAGGTAAAGGGGGAAAGTGGTAGTAGAAGAGCAAAAGGGGGATCAAATATATGGTGATGAAAGGAGAGCTGACTGGGTGGTTAACACACAATGTGATACATAGATGATGTATTATACAAATGTACACTTGAAATCTACATAATTATAGTAACCTCAATAAATTTAATAAATAAAAAATATCAACTAATTTTTTAAACATTGAAAGAGAATCTTAACAGGCATTTTTTCAAAGAAGGCATGTAAATGGCCAACAGATATATAAAAAGATGATCAACATATAAGGCAGAAAATAAGTATTGGTGAGGATGTGAAGTAAATAAAATTCTTGTGCTCATGTGCTGTTGGTACAAATGTAAACAGCTGACCCACTGGAGATTACTCAAAAAGTTAAAAATAAAACCACGCTATGATTAAGAAATCTCACTTTTGAGTATGTATTCAAAGAAAATGAAAAGAGTAATTCAAAAAAAATATGCACGTCCTTGTTCATTGCTTCATTACTTACATTAGTGGAGATATGGAAACCACCTATGCCCATCCATTAGTGAACAGATAAATAAAATGTGAGAGACACCCACACAGGAAAAATCATATAAACAACAAAATCTTGTCATTTGCAATAAATGTATGAACCTTGAGGGTATTGTACTAACTTATTTAAGTCACACAGAGAAAGACTAATACCATAGGATCTTTTACATTTAGAATCTAAAAACAAGAAAGAAAAACAAGTTCATAGAGAGAAAAGATTGGTGGTAGTCAGTAAAGAAGTTTGGGAGATGGAAAAAATTGGTGAAGTGATTGAAAAAGTACACACAAGCATCTTATATAATACACATATGTCATGGCAATGTAATATACAGCATGGTGACTATAGTTAATAATACTCTTTTACACTTTCAAAAGTTGCAATATAATAAATCTTAGAAGTTTTCATCAGTAAAAGGCTATTGTAACTATATATAGTGATAAATATTAACATATTATTATAGTATTTATTTTGCAATATATACAAGTATCAAATTAATGTTACATCTGAAACAAATATCATATTGTATTTTAATTATACTTCAATTTAAAAAATGCTACAAGCAAAAATAGGGTGAATAACATTTAAAAAAATAAATAAAAATAAAACTTTATTACATATTAAAAATTTTCTAAGAGAGTAGGTCTTAAAAGTTTTCAGTACAAAAAATATTTTTGTAAGCATTTATGGTGATAAAATTGTTAACCCTTAGAATCCTTAATTTCTAGTGGAGACTAATAAGTAATTATAGTCTGACAAATTTACATATACATTAATATTTTCTAAAAGTAATTATGTGGTGCAATACATATTTCTTAATAGAGCCAAATATATTTAGTTCATTTGTAAAGAAAGTAAAAAAACAATTAGTAAATTCTATTGTAGTAACATATTGGCGTTTTATTTTAATATTTAATTTTATTTGGAGATGATTAGATATTTATTGAATTTTACTTAATTCATCATTATTTTAACATAGTAAAACATTTTGGTTTTGAGTTAACAAAAAAATTTAAAAGTTTTACCTAAAAACACTTAGTCCCTTATATTTATTTGTTATTTTTTAGCAATCACTCTGAGATTACTCCTGATAAATTTATGAGATGCTAAAGCAATTAACCATAATTTTAAGTAATTTGTTCTGATAGATCTTATAACAGAGATAATCTGAGTTTATTTAATTTTTAGTAATCCTAGATGAAATAAATAATTATACTTGTTTATAATTCCAAAGCCATTCATATTACTTAAACTAACAAACATAAACTGCTTTTATGTATCAAAGATTACCTCAGGTCATGTAAATTTGAAAACACATTTGTGTTATTTTTTATATATCTGAGTATAATACACTGACTATATGTCTCATTTTAAACAACAGAGTACCTTCTTTTTCATATTTTCTGATCATCCTATCACTTCAATATAAATGTCAATTTTGTCTCAGTTTAAATTTGTTTTAAAAAACTGAATGCAGGTTGTTCATTTATTATAAGGTTCTATGCTATTTAATGTGTGCAGTAAAACTACTAGTGTGACTAAAGAGGAAGTTCCATTTACTTTATCCAGTCAGCATCAGGCTTCTTTTTTTTTTTTCATTCTTTTTTTTTTTCATTCATTTTTATTGTTAAACTTATTGGGGTGACATCTGTTAGCAAGGATTACATAGGTTTCAGGCATACAATTCTACAGTGCATTGTCAACTTGATGTATAATAAGTTCACCACCTATTGTGACTTCTCTTTCCATCACCGTATATTTAGCTTCCCCCCCTCCTCTCCCACCCCTTCCCCTTTCTCCCCTCCCTAACTTACTCGTCCCCAAATAAACATTAAACTATTGATTGTGTCCATGGGTTATTTGTTTGTTCATTCCTTTTTTTCTTTGCTTTCAGTTTTATATTCCGCATATGAGTGAAATCATGCAGTTCCTTGTTTTTTCTGTCTGGCTTATTTCACTTAGCATGATGATCTCCA
>PVJL010017609.1:0-17839 GCA_004026885.1 Lyroderma lyra
ACCACCACCACCATCACCATCACCACCACCACCACCATCACCATCATCATCACCACCACCACCACCATCACCATCACATCATCACCAACATCAGCTCTATTACAGACAAAGGAGTTGAGACCGCCAGAAACTTGCACAAAGTCAGGGGGCTGGTCAAGTGAAGGAGTCAGAACTCAGGTTGACCCCCGCCCCCGCTTCCCCCCAGGAACTGCAGAGACAGGACGTGAGCCTGGGTCTGGGGACTCCCGCCCTCCATCTCCGCTCTCACACCAACCCACCACCCTGAGTTTATCCTGTCCTGATTTTGCTGAAGGGACAGTCAGGAAGGCTTCCCAGAGGTGGTGACGTTTCAGCTGAGGCTTGGTGGCCCAGAGAATGCTACTGCCTAGGTGTCCTTTTCCTGTCGGCTAAGAGTAGAATGACATTTCCTGGAGTTCCCTGCGGCCAGGTGGGCCTGCATGGCTGAATTCTGGCCAATGGGGTGCGGGTTGAGATGACACCCCCACCCCTGGCCTGGCTCCCAAGGCCTCCTGTGTGCTCCCCTGCGCTCAGCCCCTCTCCTGTGCTCACTGGCCACGTGTGTGGAGCCCAGCACGGGGCTCTGAGACCCCAGGAGAGGGAGGGCTCTGCCCCCAACGGACTCACTGGGTCGCGACGTGGAAATAAACGTGCGTGGTACTGAGTCACGGACGCTGTGGAGCTGTCACAGCAGGCAGCCCACTGGGCTATTAGCCTCGGGTGACGGGGCGCTTCCACGGCGAAGAAAGTAGGGGCCGCCTGAGATGCGAGGACGCCTTGGGCGATGGTGGGGGTTCCGCACGGCAGCCTCTGTGGACGGGCTGGGACGGCTGAGGCCAGCTGAGGGGGAGGCCCCAGATGCCGTCCTGGAGACGCGGGGTCCCTCAGTCCGAGTTTTAGAAGGGCCGCGCCAGCACTGAGTCTCCGTGAGACCTCAAGGAGCTCTAATCCTGAGTGTCGCTCACAGAAGTCGCGGTTCTACTCCGTCTCAGACTCACGATGACGTCGGCACGTCGTCCCTGCACACCTTCACCCGTCCCCTGCGTCCCCAGCGCTCACCACCGCTGAAGCTGTGTCGCTGACTTCAGACCGGTGCCCCACCGCCCCCTCAGGAGCCTTCTGCAGGACAGAATGTGCCCCCAGGAGCGTAAGGTGCCTGCCTTCTTCTCCGGCCATTCCCAGCAGCGAGGCGCACTGCCCATGTGCACGTGTCTGGTCTATTTTTAGAGACGAACGGCGCAAGGCTGGGCGGAGCTCTGCAGTAACGGAACCGGTTACCGGGCGTGCAAGACCTTTTACCCGCTCCCTTGGCTCTCAGGACCTTTTACTGTTGCCCCTGACTATCGCGCTGTGTAAGGGCTCCCCTGGCGGCCGGGGCAGGTGGTGCATGAAGCTCCTTGCGAGCTCCAAGGGCCGTGACCCTTCCCGGTGTGGGGGTGGGAGGCTCAGCGGAAGCAGCAGGAAGCCGCCGGCCACGGCCACTGGAGCCTGGGGCCGAGGCCGCGGCCTGGCCCTCCGGACAGCTCCGAGCAGGATCCGGTGCCCGGCTGCCCGCCAGGCTGTGCGCTGGCTGCGTGGGCAGCTGAGGCATCTGCCCAGCCGGCCACCTCCTCCCCATGGAAACCCGACTCCCCTGGGCTTCCACGACGCCCTGTGCTCCTGCCGCCCTGCCCCCCTCCGCCACGCCACCTGCAGGCTCTTGTGCCCGCCTCCCGGACCGCCTCCTTGACCGGCCCCCCTCCCTCGGGGTTTGCATCTGCTTCTGGGTCTGAAGCCGCAGACCTGATCTCTCCAGAGAACGGCTAACTTTGCGCCCGACGGTCATTTCCGTCCAAGCAGAGCATTCCGTTCCATTCCCGTGCTGACCCATCCAGACACGTGTCCCCCAAGTACGGGCGTTATCCCCGATTCCTCCTTTTCCTGGTTGTCCTCATCGAATTGCCAGCGAGCCCTGCCGGCTCGATCTCTAACCAGAGCCCAGATCCTTCTATTCTGCCCCAAACACGCCCCTGCGGTCCCGCCTGGGCTCCGCTCTGGCCCCTTCCGGGAGCCCGTCCCCCCGTCCAGCCCCAGCACCCTGGCGGAAACGCAGCGCCTCCTGGAGCGGCCGTGGTCCTCACGACAAAGCGCGTGCCCCTGACCGGGACCTCAAAGCCTCGCGCGGTCTGGCCCCGGCTCTGCGGCTCTCACTCTCGGGCACGCCGCGCCGGCCACTCGGGCTTTCTTGAGGACCAGCCGCCCCTCTGCTTGGGAGCGCTGCCCCTGACCTTCACACGGCTAAATGTCACCTCCCCAGACAAGCCTGTGCTGAGCCCCCAGTTGGCCGCAGAGATCAGGCCCCTCCTTTTATTTCGTGCCATTTCCGCTCTGCACGGATGCCCCACCGTCAGTCCCGGGTCTGTGGTCACGCTCTTCTTGTCTGTTGCCGGATGCTCCCCGGGAAGGTAGAATCCACGAGGTCACAGACGTCGCTTGTCTTGCTTATTCCTGGTGGTGCTCAGTAGATGTCACCAAACAAGTGAGCACATGGAAGGTCCCCTCCAGCTAGAGGTGTGCGGTACGTGCGGCGTTCAGACGTAAGTACGTGTTTCCACGCACAAGCTGTGCGGAGCCCAAGCGCGCGGCGTTGAGGCTGGTTAGGAAGCGCCTCCCTGCTCTCGGAGCCTCTTAGCTGCCTGGGTGTTTCGGGCATCAGAGCTGGGCTTCTTGCAGCCGCAGCGACATACCTGAAGGCAGGGACCGCGCCCCGCTCGCCTGTTAGGGCTCAGGGCTGCGCCGAGCCCCACGCACGTCTGTGAAGAGGATGGACGGAAGGGGGCGTGCTGGGGGTCACCACGTCTGCGGCCCTGGGCCTGGGGCTCAGCCCCGTCCTCTGCCTCGGGGCCAGTGGCCTCCGAAGCCCATCCCTTCCTTCCTGGTTCGTGGCGGCGAAAACCAGGCAAAGTCACGGTCGCCTTTCCCCCGGGCGCTGGCTCAACGTGCTTGCCGCAGCCCTCGGCCCCCCAGGGGCGAGCGGGTAGAGGGGGCAGGGCGAGGTCAGTGCCAGGCCGACCTCGGGCGGGCCGTAGGGCACAGGTGTCCCACCTCACGGCTGCCCTGGGCCACGCACAGAACACACGTAGATACACTCACACTAACGATCGCTGAAGAGCTAAAAACAACCCCCGAAATAAACCCTCCAAAAAAGCACAGCCACAAAGAGCTCTCGCAGCGTTGTGCGAACTTGGGTCGGGCTGCACGCGAAGCCGTCCTGGGCCGCCGGTCGGACGTGCCTCCTGCAGGTGCTCACAGGACCGCGGTGACGGTGACACGAGGACACGCACGCAGAGCTCCCGTGCGGTGCCTTGCACACAGTAGTTGCTCAGCAAATGCTGGTGGCCACTGGAATGGTCGTTGGCAGTGGCAACCTTGCGCTGGGGTCTGGGGGCCCAGCGTCCCCTGCCGGGGCTTGTCCCCTGTCTCCCTCCCCTGTGCAGCCAGCCACCCCCGAGTCACCAGCAGGCGTCCTCTCCGCTTTCTGCCACCACGATGATGACGCCACCCCTCCCTCCAGCACCGCTGTGCCGATTAATTAGTGTTAATTCATGGGCTCCGAACATGAAAGGCACCCAGGTAAGTGCTGATCACGGTCATTAACGGGAACCTCGGGCACGGAGACGGTGCCACACAGGGCCCTGAAATTACACACATTCCGGAACAACGGCCGCGTGGAGACGGCGGCTCTTAAGCTCCGAGGCTGAGGGCCCAGGCCTGCAGGGCTGCCGGGGGCTCCAACGGGACGGACCGCGGTCACTCTGACACAAAACTACGCGGCGAGTCAACGGGGTGGGGAATGTCACCGAGGGGGGACCCCTGCAGGCCACTGGGACAAGCTGCCCCTTGGGGCAGAACCACAGCCGAGTCAGCCCTTGGCTCCTTGGAAACGTGCGCCACGCCCACGCAGTCTGGGCGGCAAGGGCCGCCCCACCCGTAGGTGACAGTGACAGGGGCCACGTGTCCCCACTCACCACCAGAGCCTGCTGACCTAGCAAACACCAGGTGTCACGGATTTACACGAATCAGTTCTTTCTGTTTTGGACCGGTCCGTCAGGCTCGCTGGGGGACAGCTTGCACTAAGACACGCCCTTCCTGTGGACGAGTCTAAGTCTGGATGTCCACGTACAGCCCCATGACCACCACTGTCATCAAGGTCAGAGCGGTGTCATCACCTGCAAGATGCCATCCTGTCCCTTTGTTGTCAGCCCGTCTCCCCACCCCCAGTTCTGGGGGACCCCTGACCTGTTTTCCACCCCTCTGGAGTGTCCTATAAATGAAATTGCACAGCAGGGAGCCCTTCAAGACTGGCTTCTGTCACCCAGCCCGGCACAGCTGAGGGTGATGCGTGCACAGCCTGCACGGCTGAGGTCTCACCCGCACGTGCTGTCCCTCTGCGTCTCCCAGGCCGTTCACCACCCCGACTTTACAGCTGAGGACACTGAGGCTTAGGTCAGTGAGCTGCCTTACTGACGGCCACACTATCACATCCGGGAGCAAGGGTTTCAACTCAGAATCATCTCCGAGCTCAAAGCCCACGACGCTGACACGGAGGTGCTTCCCGGGCAGGTCGGGTCCGACCTTCTAGACGCCGACACGGCAAGCGGGACGGCCTGTTTGCCTTGGCTCTACGCTCTCAGACGCTCCGTCCACCCCTGCAAGCCCGCGTCCTCTTCTATGTGACATCAGGACCCGTGCCTGACGGGTCAGCGCTCCGTCTCTAACTTGGGGCTCTAAGCCCCGGGGGCAGGGACGCCTCTGCTGCAGCCCCGTGTCTGCATCTGAGACCCCGCGCTGCTGGTCTGGTCCGCCACCCCCACGCCCGCCCGCCCGCTCGGAGGGGCTGGGTCCTACCTGACACGGGGACGTGCGTGGAGAAGAGCCAGCCCCACACATGAGCTAGCCAGCAGGGGGCCCTGGGCCAAGGAATTGCATGGCATCGGGTCTGCGAGTTCCAGAAAGTTCCCACGGACGCCTGCCACAGCGAATAAGAAGGCTCGGTGCAAGACCAGACCCTTTGCCTGGACCCTTCGGAGCCCTCAGGACCAGGGTCCAGGGCTGGGCAGCTCTGGCAGCCCCGCTGCTCGTTCCGTGTGCCACGTCGGGGAAGGCCAGGCGCGTGTGTCCCCGCCCGTGTGCAGCCGCGTTCGCTCTCCGTGTCGCTCGTTAAGTCTGCACAGAGGTGATGTGGCACGTCCGCGTGCGGCCCCGTGGCACTGGCGCGGCGCAGGGCCTCCTGCGTCAGGCGGTCCAGCAGCGGCAGCTACCTCCCGAGCTGCTGAGCGGTCGAGGGAAGGGCCCCGGCAGTGCTCGGCGGCGCTAAGCCTTCGATCGACGGAGCGCTCGTCACCACGACGTGTCCCCTCCCAGGCTACCCGGGGCTCCCTCCCTCCCGCCAGCCCGTGTTTCCACGTGGCGCGCCCCGTTCTGACGCCGAACCAAACGCGACCCGGCTCCTGCCCCCCACGGAGACGACGGGGCGGGTCTGCTGTCCTCGCACGCAAGCGGTGTCATAGCTCCCACGAACGCATCGGGCTGTGCACACAAGCAACACCCCTGAGATTTAAGGGGGGTCACACGGCTGATGTCGAACAGCGGCCTCCGCGGATCTTCCCCGAGCTGTCACCTGTGGGAAGTGGCAGCAGGACGGGGCTGGTGGCCGAAGGTCTGGCTTCAGGGGGGAGCTCAGGGGTGTGCGTGTCCAGGGCAGGGGGGCCCCACCCCCGGGCAGGGGACCCCACTCCCCGCTGCAGGCACGGCAGAAATGTCATTTCCTCTGGGTGACCTTGCCGGCTGGCCTCCTGTCAGAGGGACTCACACCCTTCTCTGCTGGTGGGCACCTGCGTGTACACCGTGAGCCTTCGCTGATGGTCCCCACCACGGCCCCTGGGAGCACCCTGAGGACACAACCGTCTCTGATTCACCCCAATGTCCTGAGCGCCCAGCACCATGCCTGGGGTGGGGGGGCTCTCTGCCAGGTGAGGCCCCGTTTCACAGACGAACTCGCTGAGGCTCGGTGTGGCGTCCTGGCAGACGCGTGACAACGGACATCGCTGACGTGCCGGGCAGTGACCAAGGGTGCCACCACACGTGTGACCGCATTTAATCCTCTCCAAGGTCCCGACGTGGGTGCTGTTATCCCCATCCGACAGATGAAGAGACAGAGCGAGAGAGGGTTTGGCAGGTGCCCACGGCCACCAGTCAGGAGGGGACAATGCCAGGGCTTCCGGAGGCTGGCCCCTGACGCTGTCCCTGGGCTCTGCTTATCACGTCACGCTCTCCCCCAGCCACCCGGCTCCTCTGTGGCCTGGGGCTTCCCCCCCAGCACCTGCTCCGCCCCCCCGCCCCCAGCCCCACAGCAGGTCTGGGGGACGCCGTGCAAGCCCCCATCCCGGTCCTGGCTGCGAGTGCCCAGGACACGGCCCCCAAGCCCGGGCTCCTCTGGGGACCTGGGACCCCGCATGGAGGAGCTAGGGCCACAGCTGAGTCAGGTCAGTGTCCTCCACGTCTCCTTGCACCTGGCAGAGCCACCACGGCCCGGCGCGGGGAGAGGACGGACGGAAAATGCGACGTTGAAAATGAAACGTCTCCCTGGTTTTCAGGATGAGGACGTTCCCTTGTCACACGTCCTATGTGTCCCCAACGCTGCCCCAGGGGGCACCCTCCGGGTGCGGGGACAGCTGGGTCCCGAGTCCTCCTGTGCCCTCGGGAGCCTGTGGTCCTCAGGGCACTGCTGCCCATCCTCACCCAGCACCAGCGGCTCCAGGCCTGACGCCCCGGGACCTGGGGACAGCGTCGCTCCGAACCCCAGTGTGCCCCCCCCACCACGGGGGACAGACGGTGCCATGCGTTTACTTCCCAAGCCCCAACGTGGCACGCCGGCGTCGCCATTCCAGGACTTCATCTCCCTCCACGGCAACCCTCTGGGCTACTTCCCACTGTCACCCCCGTTCCGGGTTGGGGGATCGGAGGCACCAAGATCACAGAGCTGGCAGGTGGCAGAGCCGGAGGAGACGCAGCCCGACGGGCAGAGCACCAGTGCCCCCAGCCACGCCCGACTCGGAGGACGGGATGTGCAGGAACCGCAGCCTTGTGCTTCCCTCTGGGACAGAGGGGTCCCCCTGCTGAGGACCAGTGCCACTGTGGTAGTTGGCGGGTCCACTCTGGGCGCTTCCGATGTCCACCTGGCCTTAGGCAGCCCGTGGGGTTACCCCGGGATGACACGGGCTGCAGGTCCCGAACGCGGCCGCCGTGGTGGCAAAGCCCTCCTCCGCCTGCGGTCCCTGAGTGGGGACATCAGGGGGACACGGAGTGCTCTGCAGGTTATCACAGAGACACACGCGTGCCCCGGATGTCAGCGAGGTCACGTGGGGGCCTGCAGCAGCCGGGCTGCTGAGAGAGCGCTCAAGTGTGTGACCCCCGCAGGACAGTCAGCTCTGCACGTCTGAGACGCTCGTATCCCCGCGGAGGGACCCCGCGGGACGGGGAGGGGCAGCAGGTGGGCGAGGGCGGCGTGGGGTTCCCACCGCACCCCCTCTTGCTGGACGCCCTCTCCCTCTCCCTCCAACCGGCGCGGGGCAGCAGTGACGATCGGGGACCCTGCTGCCACGTGTGGAGGGAAAATGAGCTTCATCCTCTCAGACAGACGGACAAGCTCAGGCAGGGGAGGCGGCAGGTGCCACAGCCAGGGCCCGGGCTCCGGAGGCTCTGGCAGGGACGGGGGGCCGGCGGCCCGGGGGCCCCTACTCGGGCTCATTCTGAGCCTCCAGTGAGCCTGGGGGAGGGGCTGGCGGCCCCTTCCTCCGTGACGGTGGGACACAAGCCCGCGAGAAGGGGCCGTGAGCACAGAGAGGCAGATGGCAGGCCCCGGCTCGGCCCGGTGCCGCCCCCCGCCCGCCGCGACTTTTGCGTCAGAGGGGACGCCCCAGCTGCCCGTGCTCGTCCTCGGTGACCAAAGCCCAGGCGGCCGGCAGCGGGCCCCTCCCCGCCCACGCGCTCTCGTGAACGGGACCGTCCGCAGGCGGCAAGCTGCTCAGAAGCGGTCTGCAGCCGTGGCGCGCCGTGGCGAGGACGCGGAGGCGCCCGGCAGCCTGCGCCCTTTCTCGTGGGCACCGGGACCCCAGGTAAACACGGCGGTGATGCCGACGCCGATCGCCGATGCTTGCTAGGCGCCGGGTTTAATGACCCGCAGCCCTGGAGCGGATCCGAGTGGCCGGGTGCGCGTGTGAGCGACACAGGACCCCCGGGAGCCGGCAAGCGTGTGGGGTACAGAGAGCTGTGAAGCTGGGGGGCTCTCCGCCCTCCTCCTTGCATGTGGAGGCGGCCTCCCGGTTTTAAAACACGTTCCCCTCGCCATCGACGACGCCTCGCTGTGCGGGTGACACGGCAGGCCCTGAGGTGGTCAGCGACCGGGGCTGCTACCTGCTGTTAACGGACAGAGCGTGGACTGAGACTCGCGGGGCCCTCCCGCGGCGCCAGGGCCCCCGGACTCCAGGGCTGTCGGCCGCAGCAGGAGTTGCTTCTGCCTCATTCAACGCCTCCGCGTTGCTGCCTGCTCAATAGCCTTCTCACAAGCAACCCAGCTGGCCGGACCTTCCTGCGCTGGCCTCCTCGACCGTCACGACGGCCACGAAACGGCGGGCTGGGTGTGCTGGTCCTAATGTTTTAATGAAGATTAGAATCAATACGTAACTTTTAAAAATGCTTGTCTGTGCACCACCTCCGACTGCCTGGTACGCTGTGAGGCACACACCACATTTTGGGAGGTGCTGACTTACACCCCAAAGCACCCATCTGACGCACCAAAGCTGCTCTTGGCATTCCTGGCAGCCCCCCGCCCCAGTACCTGCCGGATTGCTTGTTCCTCCCACACAGGCCCTGCCCGGGGTCTGCAGTGTGTCCTCTTCAGGCCTATGACCCTGCTGTCACCTCAAGAAGGGGCGTGAGGCTGAGGACAGGCTGTCCCCTGAGCTCCGGCTGGGGTCTGGAGGTGGAGAAGTCAAGAGCCCCAGAGAAAGGACAGCTGGTCGGGCTCTGACAGGACGGGCCATGGAAGGCACGCCCCAGGGCAGTGGCTACGAGGACACCGAACACCGCCCAGACCCTCCACTGCACACTGACCACTGGGTGGACATGGGGACGTATTGCTGACTTTATCAGCCGCAATCGTGGGGCAAAGAGCCCCATGTCTTCGAGAGTCTCTGCCTGTGGCCTGCAGGGGTGAAATGGAAACAGGCCTGAGATTCACCCGAAAACCCTCCCACACAAAGCAGGGGGGACTGGGAGCCACTGTGGGCCGTGGCTTCCCACGCAGAGCACGCTGCCCCCACGCGGTGCCCGAGCACCCTGAGTGCGTGTGTGTGCGTGTGCGCGTGTGTGCCCCGGGCCATCCGTTTCCCCGGGAGCCCCCTGTGGGCTGGGGCTGGGTCTTTTCCTCCTTGAGGACATCCCACGTGGTCTGGCACAGGGCCACAAAGACCTGTCCACCCCTGAACTCCGAAGTCCTCTCACCCTCGGAGACTGGGTGGCACGGGGTCACCGAGGCACAGCCGTCACTGTGTTAACGACTAACGGCTGGGAAGCGTCCACCTCCTGCTAGCAGCCTTCTGAGTGCCGTTCCATGAAAGGTCACGCATTTGTGTTGGCCGCGAGCAGCCCGCAGGCCGCAGGCCGGACGCGCTGGTTTTACACTCTGGATGAGACTCGGTAACCCCGTGAGGAGCCGCTATTATGAGCCTTCAGGTGGGGGAACCGAGGCACACACGGGCCCCCAGGTCACACAGCACATGAATGGTAAGGAGCAGGGTTTGGTCTCCGGGCCCGAGGTCCTGGCCGCCAAAGCGCACCGCTGCCCTGACGGGGTCTGTGGCGTCAGCCGCTGTGGGCGCCAGCGTGGACACAGTCGCCTCGGGTACCCCGCCTCCGGCTCGGCGTTCTCCCCCTCGCATGGGCCAGTCCCACCTGCCGCAGAGGGAGCCCGCGGAGCTGAGCTGGGCACAGCACCCACGGCGCCCAGCAGCGCCCGGGACTCACGAGGCAGCCCCGAGGGCGGGAGCCTGGCCCTGCCGGGAGGGGACCCAGGGGCTTCTCAGAGCAGCCCACCCTGCCCGCAGCAGGGTCCACATCGCTCCGCACGGAGCACGGCTCAGCGGTCCACAAGCTCCGGCCTCGGGGCCTCGGACAACAGCCTCAGTGTCTGCTTCTGCGCCGCCCCCACCGGTCCCCACCTCGTCACACCACGTCCCGCCGAGAGGTAGCCAACATGCCTGTCCGTGGGCCTCACGGGGGACTGTGGCCGGGGTCACGCAGGTGGCACCTCGGGGCTGCTGCTCGGCCCTTAACGAAGAGCCTGACACGGGACACGAGAGCGTGGAGGCCAGGCCGCGCCCGCACCCCCTGCAGCGGGAGCTCGGGCTGCAGAGAGGAGATGACAGCCACTGGCCCGCTCACAGCCTGGTCACTACGCCCGGCCCCAAGGCTGGGGGTCTGGGCGGGGTGTGGGGCCCTCCCAGAAGCACAGGGGAGCCCGTTTCTGCCCTCTCAGGATGTGGGGTTCCCATTTTCCTCAAACTCCCGTGTTTTTCAAAGGGAGCCCGGCCCTGCCTGCAGAGGTCATCTAGGGAAGGGACACGTGGCCCTTCTCAGCCTGGCCCAAGAGGAGAACAGGGAGCCAAGGGCACGACAGGGAAACCCCCAGGCACGCGGCGGCGGACACTGAGCTCCCCGTGGCTCCATTTCAGCGTGGGGCAACTGCAGGGCAGGCCGCGAAGGACGTTTAGTGTCCCTCGTCTTCATGCACCAAATGCCAGCAGCACCCCTGGGACATGTGCGACAACCAGCTTTGTCCCCAGCCATGCTCAGACACCCCCTAGTCCTCCGTCCCGGGCTGTGCTCCCCAGGCCCCTCTGCCCGGCTCCCCAGAGGCCTACTCCTTAGTCTTTTGCAACTGGGGCCTTCAGGGAGCAGGGGGACCCTGGGAGGGTAGAGGGTGTGCCCCTTCCCCCCAGGACAGAGCCCCCCTATTATTCAGCTCGCCTGTCATCCCGGCGCTCTGACAGGCTCCCCTGCGGGACTTTAATTCCTCATTGTCACCTCTGTGGAGGTGGGAGTTCGCCCTTGCCTCTCTCCTCCATTGTTCTGTTTTGCATTTCTATGGTGGGTTCCCTCCCTCCCGATTTAATGATTACTCTGTCTCCTCGCTCACTCACACGACGGGCACGCGCACGGGCACACGCAGGCTTTGATGTTTCCTGCAGACACTTCTCTGCAGAGAGGCGGGTGGGGGAGGCGACAGGGCGGGAACGAGGGGGGCTGTCTTCCAGCGGGGCTGGGGAGGGGTGGGAGAGGGTCGTGAGAACGGGGCGCGGAGAAGCCGGCAGGGCCACCGTTTCTGAAGGGCTTTTCGGAAGACCCATTTCTTTCTGATTAAAATACAACAAATACACAGACTCATTGGAAGGAGTTTGGGCAATCCAGAAAAGCTGCGACAGGAAAACAAAAATGGTCTGTAGTCCCATCGACGCAAAACAGAAAGTTAGTATTTTGGTGTATTTTCTTTGAGTGGATTTTTGGGGTGGGGGCCAGATCAGGCTGCACGTGCAGGGTTAGATGCTGCTTCCCCCCTTCCTCTTACGGCAAAAGCTTTTATTCTGTGTCGTTAAATCATCTTCAAAGCTCCATTCTAAGGACTACGTGGTATTCCTGTCTGAGGACAGCCGGCGAGCGAACTCCCAGCTATCCCAGAGTCCTGAGGTTCCGGGGCTGGTCCTGCCGGTTTCCACAAAACTCTCCTGAGCTACAGGACGACCCTCACTCCCTGGGGATGCGTCTCCCTGCCTCCCTTCACGGCCAGAAACGGCTCATCCAAGTCCGTCCCCGTCCCTATCTGCACCTCCAGGCCGACCTG
Source organism: Lyroderma lyra (assembly GCA_004026885.1). Classification (NCBI taxonomy): domain Eukaryota; kingdom Metazoa; phylum Chordata; class Mammalia; order Chiroptera; family Megadermatidae; genus Lyroderma; species Lyroderma lyra. The sequence continues at coordinate 11,957 of PVJL010017609.1, forward strand.
GAGATGGAGTTTTGCCGACCTCACGTATGGTAACAAAAGCAAACTTTTAAGCTCTAATTCCCCCACATGCGACGTAAAGGGGTGGGAGGAGACAGGTGTGGGGATGCACAGACATAAGTGACTAAAGAACAACACGTTGTGTCTGAGGCTCCAAGACACAATCACAGGGGAGCAGGGACTTACTAGCACGTCACTTTTTGCTCAGTATTGTCTGTGATAGATGAACGTGCTCAACAGCAGCAACTGCAAACGTGCCCGGGAAAGAGGCGCACACACAGCCCAGTGCTCCTGCTGGGAGCAGGGGACTGGATTCAACGTGGGGTCTGAAGGCAGATGTCACCGCCTTAATTAACTAAGCACCGTTATCGGAGAGCGCTGCCACCAGCACACCTGCAGGAAAAGCCCAACCCTCTGGCTGACGTGGTGAATGGCTCCCCAGTTAGAGGAGACCCCGAGGCACTGGAGGGGTCTGCAGACCCTGTCCTGTGAAACATGCTCCGCTTTGAACGAGATTCCTATTAGGGAGCACAGCCGCCCCAATGTCTTCCAGTCAGTCAGCATTCGCCATTCCTCTCAAAACAAATCCCAGCAGAGGGCCCGCCAGAGGGGGAGAGAAGGGGCAGGTTGCATGTGTGCGTGTGTGTGTGTGCACGTGTGTGTGCGTGTACATGTGGGCACGCGCATGTGCGTACGTGTGTGCGTGCATGTGTGTATGTGCACGTGTGCACGCGTATGTGCATGCGTGTGAGCGTGCGTGTGCACATGTGCACGTGTGTGTGCATGTCTGAGTGTGCGCGCATGTGTGTGTGTGCATGTACATGTGTGCATGTGTATGTGCATGCATGTGTGTGCACGTGTGAGCGTGCGTGTGCACGTGTGTGTGCATGTGTGAGCATGCATGTGCGTGTACACGTGTGCATGCGTGCGCGTGTGTCTGGGAGGGAGGAGTTAATAGCGTCAGAGAGCCCATTTCTAATCGCAATGATATTGTCTCCATGCTTGGGAGAAATTCAACCAGAAAGGAAGTTTGGGGAAGGGATGCCAGATGAAGCACCACGACGTGCCTTAGGTACTGCCCATGGAGCCTGCTTTGTCATGCTCCCAGAAAGCAATGGTACTGTGCATTCTAGAAAAACAACGATGAGACACAGGAGGTGGGGGACAGGAACGCGGGAGGAAGAAGTGTGAGGAAGTAGCACAGGCCTAGTGTTCCAACAGCGGATGCCCATGAACCGACAGCAGCCAAGGCGACGCACGTGCACCTAATGGATAAAAAGGAAACTCCACCACGGCCGCTTGTTTGGAATGCAGCGGCAAACCCGAGCATCCGGTGCGTTACTGTGACGGTTCACAGGGAAAGAGAGGAGGAAGCCAGGGAGCAACCAGGTTGGCATGGACGAGGTTTCGCCGTCGGTGAATTTGTCACTGTCGTGGGCTCTCTTTTCCCTTGGCACAGGCTGGTTCCTGTGACGAGCGGTCACGTAAAGCACAGGATGAATTTTCACTGCTACTGGATGGCACTGCGGCCGTTCTACAGGGAGGTTTCCAGACACAGTGTAATTACATCCTGTAGGTTTGCAAATAATGACATAACCCAGTCACCTCACTGGGGCTATGATTTATTACAAATAACAAAATGTTATTTTATGGAAATTAGTTTCCACACCACAGTTGACTGGAGAGGGGAGAGCTCCAGAGACGCTGGGATCGCGGAGCCGGGCGTCCTTGCCATTTCAGGACCCGGGACAGCACCAGGAAGCCCAGCGCCCTGAGCCAAACCCACCGAGTTCAAGGCCAAGGCCTGCGTCAGCCGAGGGAAGGAGCTGCTGTGGATCAGTCTCACGTTTTCGTTGGGTGTTGCCTTCTCCGGACCTGTTCGTGCAGCTCCTGTCTCTAACCTGAAAAGAAGGTCTTCAGCGGCTCCTGAGTACCGAGCCTCAAAGAACTTCAGAACGGGCCCCGAGGAACCTTCTAGTGTTGGATGCTTTTCTGTGGAGTGGGGCTGCCTTTCTCCAGGGGAACCCCACACGAACCCCTACCTCAGTACAAGACGGGTGGAAAGCAGATGCTCTGGATTCAGCCCCTGGGAGGGTGCGGGCCCCTCTCCGCTCAGCGGCGCCCACGGCCCCTCTGCACTGCATGAATGCGTCCACCGAGCTCTTCCCCAGCTGCCGCCCCTGCCGTCACCCACAGAGCCTTCATCCCTGGGTCCCACCCAGTCAGGCCGGCAGGACCCGGGCTCTGGGTAGGCCCAACGACTTCCAGCTGCGTCCACAGGTGGGCACACAGCACCCGCAGATGCACAACTTTCAGGCCAATGGTGCGGACGCTCACGGACAGACACGAAGGGCCAGCTGGGCGTCCAGGACTGACGGACGACTCCAGGGGAGCATGGGGCGCGTGGCGCCCGGCCGTGTGGAGGGGAATGGCAGACAGCGGAGTGCCAAGTGGGATCGGAACAAGTCACTGGGCGGCCCTCCTGTGTCCCATCTGCACACACGGTGGGTGACAGGAACAGAGGGGTGAGCAGGGCGTGAGCCGATGCTGACAGCAAGCGCCGGTCTGGGCGGCGCCTGCCACGGAGGAAGCACTTGGCGTCTGGACTTGCGGCTGCCGCCTGCTTCTCTGCCCGGTCTCTGTGCCCAGGTCCACCAGCGCCCCAACTGGGGTCTCGGGAGGGGGCGTGGGGCAGGGTTGCCGGAGCGCGGAGGGCGGGCAGGTCCTGCCTTGTTCTTGGCAGCCTCTCCTGGCTCTTCCGGGCCGGCCAGCCAAGCGGGAACATCGGGCAGGCACGTGACAGCCTCCGGCAGCTGGGCTGTGATGCGGAAAGGGATTTACGGCTGCAGAGCTGCACCTCACTCCGGATCACGTCGGAAAGTGAGTCCCCACGCGCGGCTCACAGCTGCGACCAGCAGGCGCTGCCCCGCCGCGGGGACGCCAGCCTCCCCTCCTCCCCGCCCCCGGCTCCGGGTCCCACTGGCCGTCGGAGTCCACCCTGCCCACGCCACAGGGGCCCTTGTGCTTCCTGCTCTCCCCACCAGAGGAGGGAGGAGGGTGGCCCGAGCCACCACATCAGGCAGTGACAATTAAAGCCACCCAGCGAGTCATCTGCAGGAGACTCCTCACAGGCGGAGAAGCTCGGCCTGTCATTACCTCCCGGCAGAGCTGCGCCGGCCCCGCGGCTGTGGTGCTGGCAGCTTCCTCTCTCTGACACTGCCGGGGGGGCGGGGGCGGAGGTGACGGGTGTCTAGCCTGGGACCTGGCCTCTGCTAGAGGAGGAGGCAGAGTGAGGACAAGGCAATGGGACCCCAGGGACCCCACGTGCCCGGGGCCTGGAGCCGGCCTCGGGAGGACTCGGCAGGAGGCTGGCAGGGAGGGCGTGCTCATCGGAGGGTAGTTCCCACCTCCTGGGCTGGGATTTGTGGGACGAGATGATCCCTCGAAAAGTATTAAAAGCCACAATTTTGCTGCAGACCCACAGAGCGGGCTCCGGAGCAGCTGCTCCTTCAAAGGCACCCCAGCTGTTCCCTGCCCCCCCCCTGGCACCGACTACTTCCCTCGGTCCCTCCCCTGCATCCAGCTCTAAATAGACCACGGCGGGATCCAAATGCCAGCGCGCCCAGTTGTGCTGGCCCAGCATTTCTGGGCTCAGAAATAGAGACAAAGAGACCCGAGGGTGCGGGATTGCACACTGACTCCCCAGCCCTGGATCGTACGCCCTCGCCGCCTGTCCTGAAAGCAGCTTTCAAAGCCCTTATGGGCGGGCTGGGGGGTGTGGGGGGGCAGGACCTTTGCAGAGGGAGGCTCTCTCCCTCTCACCTCTTGAGGCCGCGAGAGGGCCCAGCTGGGAGGTTCAGGGTCAGGACTAGCCCACACCTGGTTAGAGAAGGTGGTGCCTTTAGGAAAGACCCAGAAGCACTGCACCACCCCCAGTGCCGCTCAGTGTCCCTTACGACCTGGCATTCCACTGACGGTGTTTCAGCCTTTCCCTTAAACCTCTGCGTTTAAATGCAAATACCCCTGCGAGGGGGGTAAGTGTGCTGTTTACGCTTCAGGAAGGGTCCGTTTCTCGGCCTCTTCTGAGAATAAGCGCTGATCAGGAGGGAAGAGAGACAGACAGGAGAACACAGCGCCCAGGACCGGGCGGAGCGGTTTCCCCAGCAGGAGGGAGAACGCGCAGGAGGGACGCGGGGCTGGGAGGCCGGGCCTTCCGCCTGCTCCTTCCCACATCCGGTCCTGAGCCACTGGTTCCTGGACTGGCAGATCTGGGCACAAAGGGTCCCGGCCCACCCAGTGGGGGCTCCCGGGATGGTGGGGCCCTCTGTCCAATCCGGAGAGGGGACTGGGAGGGTGACCTGACCATCTCACTCCATGCTGACTGCTGCTGTGGGGCTGCCCTCCTGCGAATCCCAAGTTCGCTTCTCCTTCAAAGGTGGCAACTCATCAAAATGACAACCGTGTCCCCACAGTCAGGACCAGCAGCACCAGCTGTGCATGCCCACAGGGGCTGCCTTTCAGGGGACTCTGAAAACAGGACCCTCCGCTCATCAGGCAGGTACAAGGGGACGCTTGGCGTGGGGCCTGGGCACAGGGCTGGCGGGTGGCGTGGGCACCTGCTTGTCCTCCCGCTGCCTGTGGCTTCTCGAGGTAGGTCCCTCTCTCTCAGACCGGCACCCTGTTAAGCACACAGCTGGAGCCTACAGAGTGCTAGCTGCTGGATGGCCAGTCCCTGCCCTCGAGTGACTCACAGTGGAGCGGGGAACACAAGTCGTGCACTGCTACCACCCAGAGAGGAGTGCAAGGTCCCAGGTGAGAAGGGGACAGCAGTCGGCCGGCCCAGCCGTGGAGGGCGATCAGAACCTTCCAGCTCCCGCCCTAGAAACTCCCGGTGGGCCGCAACCCTCAGCCTAGACGTGCTGCTGAGCCTGCCCTGACACTGCCCATCGATGGTGCCCATCTTGCAAGTGGCTGCCCAGCTGAATGAAGTCCACGTGTAAATGGCACGGTGGCTAAGAACTCTGGCGTCACGCACCTTGTCGCCTGCTGTGTGACTAAGGGCCAGTCAACCTCTCCAGGCCTCCGTTTCTGCATCTGTAACATGGTGGCAGAGACCTCACGACGGACGGAAGGCAGGGAGCGCAGTGCCCGGCACGCGGTCAGCACGCGGTCAATACGTGTTTGCTATGAGGTCGTATCACACTCTAAAGCCTAAGCGTCACGCAGCGGGAGTCACGCCGAAGGAAGGTGGTTAAATTCGAGGAGGGAACCCCAACTCCTGTCTCCCAGCAAAAGGTGCAACCGTGGCAGCGTTTGGGGCAAAGAGGGCGATGCTACAAGTAATTCCAAGAAGTGTCAAACGTTTGGAAAGCGCCAGAAAACCTGAGGCAACCTTCCGCACGGTCGAGAAGATGGAGGTGTGTGCGGGGAGCTCAGGCAGCACCAGCCGCCGCTCGGACCTGCTGGGCCTGTCCCCGTGCCGGGAAGTGTGCCAAACGCCGTCCCGTCCTCCCTAACGCGGCACTCCGAGGAAGGCCCCCCTCCCCACTTAACCGACAGGCAGCTCAGATGGGCAGGTGCCTCCGCCGGGAGCCCACCGCCGGGCACGGGCAGGGCCGGAGTTCCAACCGAAGCCGCCTGGCCGCCACGGAGCACGAGGTCCCTGCAGGTCTGCGGGCACCTCGGTCATCTCAGGGCCCTGGCCCCCGGCCCGTGCTCAGTACGTGACCATGGACTGGAGTGGGGCAGGGGACGGACAGGCGCGTGCGCGGCCGCAGCACCCAGACCTCTGCTCCCTGAGAGGGGACACCCTGCATTTGAGACGGTGCCGTGAACTTGGCCTCCCACTGCATTCGCGCGGCTGAGCTCCCCCTCCCTCCCCATTCC
>PVJL010017610.1:0-17824 GCA_004026885.1 Lyroderma lyra
AGAAAGCTGAACAATAAGGTACACTTATGCAAGACTTTCACTAATTGATTTGGGTAGAAAATAGGATATTATATGTACAGCATTTACTTTGTTGATAGAAAGTTAGAATAAGAATTCATGATTTCTAATCCCAAGATCAAGGTTAAGCTGGGACAAGGCAGTAGGCAGCAGTTGGACAGCAGCTCTTTGATTTCCCAGCCTCCGGAATGTGTTGGAGGTAGAAGCCTCCTTTACTGGCCAATGTGTGCTGTTTTCTGAGAATCAGTACTGGAGGCTCAACTTAAAGCCTCTTCTCCAGCTATTCATAAAACTGTGTAACAGAAATCACTTGCATTAAATATTGTTGGGTTTAATACTGAACGAATATTTTCAGTTATCTGAACTGAAATTTGAGTTGAAGTAGAGTTACTATGGGCAAAACCAAGTTGAAAGAATCTGATGTCTCTATGGGGAGAATGTTTAAGAATACGTCCTGGAGAACTCATTGTAACCTATAATGGTATCTGGCTCTCTCCTCCTCTTGAAAGATTCAACATTTAAAAACACTCTGTACATATGCATATACATACACATACACACACACACACACACACACACACACACACACACACTTCATATGTATATACATTATATGCATACATATGTTTTATATATAATGTTTTATTGGTTTTGTTTATTCTTATTGTTAGAATAAAGAAGAAAAATCAGGTATCTCTATTAAAAACTATTTGACAATATTTGACACCCATTTATGATGTAAATAGTCAGAAAACTAAGAATAGGAGAAAACATTCTGATAAAGTTCATTGAGAAAAAATGCATGAAACTTATATGTAAGTTTCTCCATAATTTATGGGAAAAGATTAAATGTTTTCTCTTTAAATTCAGGAAGAAGGCAAGGATATCTCATTCACCATTTCCTGTCAAGAGTATACTAAAGATCCAAAGTGCAATAAACCAATCAGAAGAAATAAAGGCATGAATATCAACAGAAGTAAATCTATTTGCAGATGACATAATTATTTACAAAGAAAATTCTAAATCATATATAAGAAAAACATTAATCTAAAAATAAATTTACCAAGAACACAGTGTATAAAAAAATCAACATAGAAAGTCAACTGTATCTCTATTAATAGCCTGGAATTCAAGCAGGATATTGGAAGATTCTAGAAGAGTGGCCTCCTACAATAAAAGGTATGCAAGCAATATAGTGAAAGGTATAAGTACTGAAAAATATGAATGTATGATACATGCATATTTTAAATATAAAGAAAAACAAAACTGTCCAAAAACCATGAAACCATAACAATTCAAAGCAAGCTAAAAATGTGGATGATGGGTCAGGGAAGACTTCTCTAAGGGCATGACACTTAATCTATGACCTTAACAGCCATAGAGACTTCAGAAATTAGTGTTTCAAGCATAGGTTACAGCAAATAGAGTCAACACTAGTACAGTAACAAGCTTGCCATAAAATGTACAAGACAGTAAATTTATGAAGTACATGGGGCTTGTGAGGACAGAAGTCAGTAAACATGGGCTGGAATAGCATGAAATAACATCAAAAAGGTAGGAAAGAAAAGTCAGATTATGGTGAGCTTGCAGAGCATGGTAGGAAATTGGGTTTTTATTCTATATGCAGTGAGCAACTATTCGAAAAATTTAAGCAGAGAGTGATGTATATATAATTTTATAGTCAATTTTCAGTAATTATTGACTAAGTCAGATATATTGATATCGTTTTAATTCTTGCTGTCAATCAGATTCAAATATTGGTCATCTGATGTTGGATGTTACTTTGCCCCACCTCTAGTGAGTCACAGAGCTAACTTTAAAAACTCCTAAATCCTTCCCTTTTCCCAATCTGTATTGTTACTTTACTGGATGAGGTCCCCATTCTCTTTTTCCTAGGTTATTATGTAAGCCTTTTCTTTATACTTTGGGTCTTTTCTACCCAATTTATTTTCTTCATGCAACATCATCTCTTCAAAATCTCTCCTGTTCTCAAAAAATATTGGCTGCCCGTGGTCTACAGAAAGCCCAGAGACTGTAAATCTGAACCATCCATGGGTCATACTCTGCCTGTAAGCTTTGACCCATTAAAGGAAATGCTCAATTGTGCTCAAGTATTAGTCTGGGACCATGGTCAGAGAGTGATGTGTTGTTCTATAGGAAAGAATGGGACCCAAAAGGTGAAATGTATGTGTAGATAGATTTCAGCTCAATATTAAAGATATTTTAGGGAAGTAGAACTGTTTAATAGTGAAAGAGATTGTCTCCTGACATAGGAAAATTTAAGTATAATTGAGTAACACTGTGTATGGGATAATTTAAAAGGTCATCCTGCTTTATGAAAGCAGATGAATTGAATTAATTGAATTTTTACTAATTAAATGTCTCTGTAACTTTTGATTAAACCTAAAAATTTAAGTAACCTATTTTAGAATTTAAGAATATAATAAACTAAGTTCTTCATAATGCTTCCAATATGAAGTGTTTTCATTTCCTCCACCCTATTCTGGCATTATTTAATTCAAACAAAAAGAAAAGAAAGCATCAAAATTCACAAGAACACTGTGATGTGTGTGATAACATATTATCTACAGCTTTTGAGCTCTTTGAAGATAAGCTGTTGAATAATGTCACTACATTATTATTATAGTTAGAATATAAATATAGGTTTAGCATCTTGTCAAGACAATAGAACTTTCAAAAGAGTACAATGTGAGACATTCACATGTGCAATTTTAAAGGAAGCAAGCAAGATTCAAAAGATTAAATCAAACAAAAGATATATTGTATTTTATCAAATGCACCCTTTTATGGAAATAAATTATAGGAGTATACATAATTTGATAAATTAATTTAAAATTTAAGTTTGGTTGCTCTTTCTTTTATGAGAGATTTTGAAGTATTTCTGATGACCTTAATTAAAATGAATTTCATAATTGACTTATTTACATTTAGACTAATATTGGCATTTACACTGAACATTTTTATAAAATTTATTTTAAAAGTAAAAATTGGTCACACTCATAAGTCCCTAATTATTTAACTAATTAAATATTATGCTTAAAATAAAAAAGACAATGAAATTTTAGCATTTTTGCATTGTTGCCTTTAAAGCAAAGTGAGATTTTCTCAGGGCATAGTATTCTAATGTAGGTTATTAGGGTTAATCTTTACAAAATAAGCAATTGTTTAATCACTCCAAGGCACAGAATCCACACCACAATTTAAAATATTTAAATAGGAAAAGCAATTAGTCAGTTGGTATAATTAATCTGTCTACTAAGAACTAGGAAAAGCTAGTTTAGTCCTTTCCACAATTCAGCAGCCAATTTTCATTAAACTAAAACATACACTTCCAGTGTATTTTATTGTAGACATAGCTTTAAAAATCAGGTAAATCTTCATGTTCACTGTGTACTTGCGAAAACACATGACAATTGGAAAGGAAGGCTATACTCAGAATTAGACGACCACTGCAAAGCTTCAGAATTCTTTATACTATTACACAAACTTAGGCATGACTTAAGACCCATATTGAGTGCTTGGTAGACATTTCAAAAAGCAGGTATAGTTTATTTGTACTGCACTTTCATTTAAAAATATTCAGTAGAGTTACTGAACACCAATACAGAGCAAAAGACATGAAAATTAAGATTTTTCACAGGAAGCTTGAGAGGAAAGAGAATGTTATAAGCAGGAGAAATGGACCATTTCACCAAATATCTATTCAGCAAATGATCATTTTACCAAATGAGCAATTCAACCAAAGATTTGTCACTACCTTTGATTAATTTAATAAAGCAATGTTTCTTTTAAGAATTTATATATTTCATATTTTAATAACTTCTATCGGTTTCTTTAAAGCAGGGGTATCTAATCGTTTGGCTTCCCTTGGTCACATTGAAAGAAGAAGAATTGTCTTGGGCCACACATAAAACACACTAACACCAACAATAGCTGATGAGCTACCAAAAAAAGTCACAAAAATCTCATAATGTTTTAGGGGGGTTCCCTTGTGGTGTAGTGGCTACACCTCAGTACTCTCAATGCCATGGCCTGGGTTTGATTCCCAGCCAGGGAACCAGTCCCCCTCCCCCCCAAAAAAAATCTCATAATGTTTTAAGAAAGTTTACAAATTTGTGTGGGCCACTTCAAAGCTGGCCCAGGCTGCAGGCCACAGGTTGGACAAGCTTTCTTTAAAGTTTTTAATTTGTCTTCATGGTAGCAGTTTTTAAAAAAAAAAAAAATTTCAAACTAAGGGCTATAAATAAGTTTAAACTTTCTCTCAATACAGTTGGTTTTCATAAAAATCCATTCTTTTTACATGTAGGCTAAATTTAAGAATCACTTTCTAGAAATTTCAATTTTTGCTCATCTATTTTGAATCATTTGCAATATAATTTGTTGTCTTGTGAGCCATGTATCATGATCAGAATACATTCTCTAATTTTTCAAATAATATATCAATCTTAGTTTTCATGTATACCATTCAAAAATGAAAATTCTCTGCATTTGGTTTATGTCTTACATATAAACTATATTTTAAATTTTTGAAGAATTCCTAAATAATGTCTTCTCTCGCAATTTTTCATATATAGCTAGTGTGTATAAAATTTGAGGTTCAAATAATGCTGTCAATATAGTAATCCTTTCTAGGAAAATCACAAGAAATAAACATTTGCTGAGTCATGCAGAAAAAATTTAAACATATGCAAGTTATATTCCTTTCCTGTTTGGAAAAAAATAAATAAAAATTACATTACTTCTCCTTGTATTAATCATGACAGTTAATGTGAAAACTAACACAAAATTAAATGAAACTGGCATATAGACAAGGGTATTTATTGGTTCATGTAACTGAAAGTCTAGAAGAGAAATGAAATCAAGGTTGATTTAACTTACTGACTTAGGTCCAGACTTGGTTTCTTTTTTTTCATCTTTTTGTTCTTTCCTGCGTGCTATTAGTTTTAGTCTATGTTATTTTTGTTTATTTGTTTCTTTGGTTTTTTTCTCCCTGATTGCAAGTTAGTTACCAAACCTCCCTGAGCTCTAGACTTCCTTATCCATATTGGGGGTGGGGGTATGGGAAAGGTAGGTCTTTCACAAATTTCAAATAAAAATTCTAAAATACATTCTTAATGGGTCAAACTTACGTGCTCAACTTCTCACTAATCAAAAGGTGAGGAAAGGGCTGATTAACTTAAGCCAATAAGGGTCTGAAATCTGAACCAAACCTCACACTGTTATTTAAGTATACTAAACTAAGTGATATTGGGAATGGAAACAAAATCTCTGCACTTTTCGAATCAATTGATATACACTGAAAAATACAATGGGATTTGTGGAACTTGACAAACTTTTTCCAATGTTCATCTACAGAAAATATTTCTAAATTCAAATGCACATAAGATCCAATGAGTCAACCTAAGTAACAAAATCAAGTCAAATGAAACGGCATTTACAATACGCAAAGAGGATGATAAACCTATAATTGTTTTTTTCTCTACAGAGGACACTTACAAGAGTAAAAAGGAAAAAAAAAATAAAATGAAATTAAAAAAAAAAGAGTAAAAGGAGTCAAAGTCACCACTAATTATTATTCAAGGTATTATTAAAGAGTTATAACCAAGACTATTAAAGATAAACTAAGACATACTCATGTATGTCATCATCCTCTCACAAGAGGGCGGCCTCTTAGTTCCTGCCAATTCCTGAAAGTATAACAGTTTCTATAGAAAATATAACAGTTTCAGTGTCACTAGATCTTCCAATAATCCAATTTTATGTAAAATATCCTAATTTTTAAATTGTGGGGTTTTTTAAAGAAAACACCCAGAAAAAAGTATTTCTGCCTTATCATCTCTGTTCTAGGAAAGTAAAAGAGTAAAAATAGACTTTTTATCTGAAGAAAAAGACAAACAATGGGTTAGTATATTCCCAAATATTAAAACACACATTAAAACTAAAGTAACTAAAGTAGTATGGTATTGGTCTAAGAATAAGAAGATATTTCAACATATCAGAATGCACAAATCAGAAACAGAACCAACTCTGTGGAAGAATTCACTATGTTCATTATATAAGTAATTTCTCAATTACATTTATTTCTGTCCATCTCCACTATCCTCACTTCTGCCCCCATCATGTCTCACTCAAATTACTGATAAAATATCTGAGCTGAACTTTTTATCTATTCATGTTGCTCTTCAATCTAGACTGAAAACTATGGTTAGAGTTTTAAATGGGGCAAATCTTAGTTTATTATTCCTTTCTTAAAGCACATCAATAACTTATTGTTTTGACAAAGACAAAATTTCATAATGTTTGTAATGAAATCCACAGTGTGGTTCTGGCCAGCTCTTATACTTCAAAGTGCCCATCCTTCAGTTCACCAGTCCTTGGAATTTGTTTCTTAAGCTGATAAATTTGAGATACTTATAATACATACAAGCTGAAGAAAGTGAGTAAACAGTGTTATATGCAAGTCTCAAGGTCAAGAAAGTGTACTAACTTAGGTGTGTAAGCTTGAGTCATCATATTTTTATGTGCTTAAAGCAATGAGACTAAAGAAGCTTCCAGAGGAATACAGATAAATGAGTTTGCATAGGAATACAGATATATAGAGAGGAGAGGAAATTATGGTCTGATGACTGGGGCATCTAGCATTTAAAGGTTAGAAAAAGAAAGAAGCAGCAGTAGCAAAGGAGAATGAGATTAATTGGCCAGTAAACCAGGGAGGAAACCAGGAGAATGTACCATTTCTAGGAAAGAAGTAAGAAAGTTAAGAAAGTCCTGCCAGCATACATGAGGGCTGTCCAGAAAGTATCTAGCCAGGTAATATGAAAAATAAAGGCACTTATGGCTGGATTTTTTCGGGACAGCTGCCGTATGTCAAAAGGAAGATACAAAGTTATGGAGATTATAAAAGAAGAAGCAGAGCTGTCATGTTTGCACAGCATATTATAGTTTATATAGAAAACCCAATGAAATCTAACATCTTTATAATTTATGAGAGAATTTTGCAACTTTGGTAACTATACACTCAACATACAAAAATCAATATTTTCCTACCTGCAACCACCAAGTTAGAGGCATACACAGGTAAATTTTACACTATTATTGCAACTTATTATGAGTTTTAAACAATTTCAAAATAAAAAGTTATACAACTATTTCACTCTTTTGATTGTGGGCTTCATCATGCACGCGTATTCCAGAAACCATTTTTTATTTTCTTAAGAAGTTTTCCCGTTCCTTAGCTGCTTTGATGTCTTCAGAAAAATCATGAGAACATTTAATTAGTATTTTACCTTAAGTGAACAGAGTAAATAAGAAACCAATTAGTATTTATGTAATAGAAAGGCTAATTAACCACCACGCATACAACAGAAAAACTTTATTGTTTTCCTTTCTGTACCTGCAGTGGGAGGACAGAGCAGATCACCATCTCCGTGGGCCTCTTCTCATCCCACTCCTGTGTTGCTGAAGACACAAACCAGTAACTTCATCAGGAGATTAAGGCATTTGGCAGATGTTCTTGGACTAGTTTGGCTTGGATGAGTGGGATGTGTTTGGGGACACTAGAAAACAAGCTTACTTCTACATAGGCTAATATACGTTTATTTTGTGAAGGAGAGGAAAAGCAGCAGCAAACACTAAAAGTACTCCACTAAACCTGAGTGTGTGAGTGTGTGTGTGTTCAACCAGGAGAGAAGCAGCCTTGTGGGCAGAAATGGTGAACACAACTATTCATTAAACTTCGAACATTCTAAAAATGACAACATAGAGGATGGGGACTTCTAGGTAAAGACGTGGGACATATGTGCTTTTACTGTGTTTTTCAACACCCCCCCCCCTCCAATTCTGGGTGAGTTTGACTGGTTTTCCCTTGATGATCCAAGATGGTAAACTGGTGAGCTACTTCGGCGAGCTTCATGAGGCAATAGAAGCAAAAGGAGAAATCTCAAACCCCACAGGCAGGTGACTAAATGTGGGAGCATCATGGCTATTCTCATCCTCCAAAGTAGGACAAGTACTCCTCTGAGGATGGAGAGGAGCCAACGCCTTCATCATACCTCCCCTGATGTCATTATATAGTTCACGTAGAGTGGAGAGAACACCCTACCACTAAAATTTAAAGAAATAAAACAAGGAACATTGAGAACATTAACATTTCCCAGGTACCATGTTTGCTATGGATTAGCTAGTCGCCACACTTTTTGTATTTTCAGAATTGAGTGTTTTCATAATATATTAGTTTCCATGGGCACTGCTTGCATTTAGGCAGCAGTAGAATTGTAAACTTTCAATCCCATTTCATGTGGTTTTACCTCTTTGAACATCAATCCTTATCAGTAAAACAGGAATAACAATGGCTCCTCATAGAATTAGATGTGATGTGTCTATGTTTTTTGAGGAATAATAATATTCTTCATTAGCAACCATGATCCTTAAATAAGGATCCAGTTTGCAGAGTAATAGAGATTCCATTGATCTTGTGGAGTCCAACACATCTAAAGAGCATAAGATATCTAAGTCTGGCTTAGATTGGAAATCTTCACAAACACCTGATATGAATCCCCAGCCTGCATTCCAGTATTTTCTGCCTTCTCCTCCAACCACAATAACTGATATCCCCTAAGCAGAAATAAAGAAATGAGAAAGAAAATTTGGAGTGTTTCTCTCGAGCACTCATGATTGCTAACTAGAATGCTTGTGTCCACATGCCCTTGGTAAGTACTAGGTGGGAGCATTATGAATTCATCACCTTCCTCTGTGCCGCCATGAAGTTCAAATCACAAGTTCCAAAGAAAAATGATTTCTGATTCTCCAACTATCAGTTGAATGGTTGAGGATCATTACTGAAAAAGAGGGCTCTGAGGTAGCAAAACTAAACATTGAAAGAGGGTAAGAATCAAAAGTGCTAAGCCCTGATTCACTCAGTTTCTGTCTGAATGTGAGCTAATGCACAGTGAATATTAGAGACCTAATTATAATACTATATAAAATATAATGTGATTGGCTTTGTACTAGATCCTAGAGGTAGTAGTGTTCACTAAATGCTATTTATTTGTGTGAGTGTGTGTGTGTGTGTGTGTGTGTGTGTGTACCTATGCGAGAAATGGTCTTCTATGTCTATGGAGGTGAACATAGAAATTTTGATTTTTTTGTGTGTTTTCATCTAATTGCATGGTTATTTATCTTAGTGTCAGTAATAGCCTAGGCTCTCTTGAAAACAGAAGATGAGGAGGCAAGAATTAAAATGCTAACACTTTTCTCAGGAGCTAAAAACCCTAAGAAGCTAAAGATAAGGTAAAAAGAGAAATGAGGTGAAGAAAAGTGGATACAAATCAATTAGATGTGTTATAATATAGGTGATTACATCACCAATTATCAAGAACAAACAGAAACTTCAGGTCCCTCAGCAGGTGCATTCACTGGGTACAAAGGACATCTGTGGATGGAATGAGAAGAAAAACTCACCTCTGAGCTGCCAACAGAAGGGAGAAATTATCCACTCAGCTACTTGCCCCATCAAGTATCCCACTGGTTAAGACTGTCTCATTAGGAAGCTGATGCCCCCAAATTGCAGGTTACATAATCCACTTCTGAGTGGCTGTTCAGAAGCTAGATCCCATGCTCAACAATGGGTCATTTTTATCTAAGTTCAGATGTGTCAGGACTTCCCCAAGTAGGACTGGATATTTGAAGAACATGCAAACCTATTGGCTTCACCTTAGATTCTGTCTGGCTAGATAAGCTGCATAGCGGGGCTGAAAACGGTACTGTACATTCAGAATGAAGGGCAGATACAGTGCTCAGAACAAGTTCGTCAAGAAATTGGAGGAAACACACTAAGTTGGATTCCTATATAGTCTACTTCCTGTACTTCCCAATTGTATTTGTGCACTCCCATTTATTATATCTGGTTCCCATAGCAAAATACGTTAATTTATATCTAGCCTGTTGAGTAGTATGTAACTGGAGGTGATTTTTCTCCCAAGTGACATTTGGCAGTGAATGAAAGATACACTTCTGATATCTAGTGGATAGAGGCCAGAGATGGCTGATAAATATTCTAAAATGCACATGACAGTTCCCACAAAGATTATCTTGTTCAAATTGTCAATAGTTTCAGACTGCTTGGAAAAGAGAGAGAAAAGATGCAAATTATTAATATCAGGAATGAAAAAGGAGAATCACTACAGTTCTTATAGACATTAAAATGATAAAGAATAATATAGACAACTTTATGCCAATAAATTTAACTTAGATGAAATGAAGAAATTATTTGAAACTCAGAATTACCAAAGCTCACTCAAGAAAAAATAATAAAAATATCCTTATATCTATTTTTAAAATTACATTTGTTGTTAAATTTTTCCCTAAAATAATTCAAGGCAAGGATCACTCCTCTGATGAATCTTAATAAACCTTTAAGGAAGAAATAATGGCAATTCTACCTAAACTCCCTCATTTCTAAGTCCTTCTCAAGAGATTTCAGTTTCCATTTCCATGCATAAAGGACATGTAAGCCCTCACTGGGTCCTAACAAGAAAGAGATAAACAGACTGAAAAATCGACAACTTTTTTGGATCCATAAGAGCAGGAAAGACACACGAAAAATTGCTTTTCTCAAGATTGGAGATACAGAGAGGTGAATGCATAGAATCAAGACTTAGCAGAGCAGAGACTCATAACCACCTTAAAAACCACTTCCCGTGTTAGAGGAACCTGTAACTGACAAATTGCTAGAGGCTACGGATGGACAATTGTAAAAGTTAAAAACCCCGGGGGAACCCAGTTGTGGGAGGAGGACACAATATGGTGATATTTACCTACGGTAAAAATTGGGGAAAAAATCTCCTCAGGCATCTGGCAGGAGGAGGAGAAAAGAAATCATTCTAAAATACTCCAGAGCACTCCGTTATTCTCAACACACCTCGCCCTCAGCGGAAGCTAGTTAACCAGAGCCTAATCTGCTGTGGTATGAGCCTATCTGACCTGGGGGAAGGGACATACCCACCTCGAGACCCCTCTAGCCTTCCATATGGGAAAAGGGAAATAACCGACTAGCCCATTCTAGGCTTCCTATCCCACTTAAAGAATGATAGAAAATAACTGAGAAATACTTGTGACAGTCACAGTACAGAGGCATAAACTCACTAAAAGGCTGAGACCTAAATCATAGAACTAGAGAATGTGTCCCCTCCTCCAACACCTCATCACCATAATTACTTTAAAAAGGACCTACTTAAAACAATTTCTTTCCCCTGGAACATCATTTACTGTTATTAACAAAAAAATTGCTAGACATACTAAGGGGCAAAAATGCAGTTTGAAAAGCAAGCTTTAGAATCAGACATAGAGATGTTAAAATTATCATACCAGGAATTTTAAAAATCCTGTGATTAATATGCCAATGCAAGGATAAACAATGTAAGCAGAGAAATAAAAATCCTAAGGGAAAAAAAATGGTTAAAATCCTAGAAATCAAAAACACTGTAAAAGAAATGAAAAAAATGCCTGTGATGGAATGACATTGAAGAAAAAAAATCTCAGCTTGAGGATACGTCAGGAGAAATCACCAAAACTGAAAAGCAAATAGAACAAAGAAAAAAACAAAAACAAGCAAATGAAAGAAACAGAATGTGCGAGGATGTGGGACAATTGCTAACCGTGCAATGTACAGGGACTGGAAATATCAGAAGGAGAATAATAAAGAAACAAAAGAAATATTTGAAGCAATAATGACTGTAAATTTTCCCAAATTAATGTCACACACCAAACCATGGGTGAAACTATAGATCTAGGAAGCTCATAGGATACAGTAGGATAAATGAAAAAATAAACAAATGAACGAACAAAAAAACTATACCTGGGCATATCAGGCATATCATTTTCAAACTATAAGAAATCAAAGATAAAGAAAAACATTCTGAAAGAAGCCAGAGGAGAGAACAAAACATTACCTATGCAGAAACAGAGATCAGAATTACATATATATCCTTGTCAAGTTCTTAGAGACAGTGAGAGAGAACAATGATTGTAAGTACAAACATGTTTGTTTAATGTTTTAAAATTAACTGTCTAGAAAAATGAGCAAGGGATTCATAGGTTTTTTTATTTAAATGTGTTGTGTAAAACACTTTGTATTCAATGAAGTAATAACTTTTATTTTAAATTAACAAAATTAAAGTTTTATACTATGTAGCCTTTGACCAAGAAAGATTAGATGAAGTAATCAATACCTGATACTGGGTAGGACTGATAGGAAAGGACTTTAATGATACCTAAATATTTATTATTTAAAAATTTTGTGCTAACTCAGCTACAAGAAAAGAAAACATGAATTACTGCCATTGATGACAAAATGGATTCACCTTGAGGTCATCATACTAACCAAAATAAATCAGACAGAAAAAAGCAAGAACCACATGACCTCATTCATACATAAAATATAAAACTGAAAGCAACAAAGAAACAAAAACTCATGGAAAACAGTCAATAGTTTAGGAGTTACCTGAAGGTAAGCGGGGGGGAGGGGTGAGGAGGAAGAAGGTGGAGTCACATATATGGTGATGGAAAGAGAACTGACTCTGGGTGGTGAGCACATAATCCAACACATAGATGATGCGCTGTAGAATTGTACACCTGGTATTTATGTAATTTGTACTAACCAATGTCACCCCAATAAATTTTTTTAAATTGTGCTAATTAAATATTATTCCTTTAAAATTATTGTTGATATTAATTCAAATTTTATAATTTGCTAGTACAATGAAGGCTATATTTTAAAACAATTTATTGTAAAAATAAACACATTCTAATACTGTGATTAATTATATCATTACAAAACCTTAGAAAATTAGGAATTTGGACTTTGATATTCTAACCAGAGTAAACACTGTTCGTCTAAGAGAAGCAGATCATAAATTGAAAACAAATAATAAGAGATAAGTTCTGGAGTGAACCTGCTGACAAAATTCAATATAGTATCTTCACTCTTTTAGAGGATTAGCTAAACTAACAGTGCTACAATATATCACAGCAAGCTATTAAGAGTTTTCTTGATAGAATTGGGGAAAGATTTGATACTACAATTTTTATTCATTTGAACATCATATTCAAGTTTTTGGTAATTATTTCCATCAATTTACTTCAAATAAGATACAACAATAATTAAGGGAAAGCAGTGTTGAAGAATTATGTCTTTCACTTGCAAATAGAATAGGAAAATAAGTGAAATTCCTATTTTTGGTAGGAAAGTGGATATTCAGTTGTGTGTATTCTGGGCAAAAATTTTTCAATATTTTTTAATATGCCATTGTTTTATGATTTAAGTCTGGTGATGTTATCCTAAATAACTTGAAAACAACTGGTGAAAAAAATTACACAATCAATTTTTTGAAATACAGTAATTTATAAAAATGACTTTCAAAATATTGCAACATTGTTCTTTTCAATGCAGAATGGAGCATTTGTTGCAGTAAATAATGTTGACCATTAATGCATTGAATTTGAGCAAATTGGTTCAATGAGAGTAAACAAGTTTTTATATACTACTATCCTTAGAAATCTTGATTTTTAATTATCCCAGTTTTCATCAGTATTTTTTATATCATGTTCAAAAAAAATTACCTAGCAGTCACAAAGAAAAAATTCAAAAAAAGTAAAAAATGAAATATAACCTTTAATTCTTTCATATATGTATCATGTATACATATCATACATATGTACATATCTTAATGGAAATGCATGAGTGCAAACCACTGTAGACTCTCAGTTCATCAATTTGAAATATTTGTCCCACAAAATCCCACATATAGGCAGTCCTTGATTTCCAGGGGTGACAATATAAATGTTTAGCTAGTTTTTACCACCTTATCAATTCATGACACTTACAGCAGAACTAACATGAATTTATGAATTTATTTTATTTTGCTTTGACAAACAATGCATAAAGCTTCCACTTTTTTCTCAGAAAAAAAAAATGTCTGCTTGGACTGTCATAATAAAATAACATAAACTGGGTGGGTTATAAACAACACAACTTTACTTCTCACAGTTCTGGAACCTGGGAAGTCCAAGATCAAGGTGCTTAGAGTTTAGGTGTCTCGTGAGAGTAAGCATCCTGGTTTACCGTTGTCTTTTTGCTGCAGCCTCATGTGTTGGAAAGGCAAAGGAACTCTCTCAGTGTGATTTTTTAACTCTTTTGCTGTGACATTTGGATATATCCGAATGAATATTTCTATCCAGTGACCAGCATTCTTTGAGTTTGCCCCATGAGCTCAAACAAACTTTGTTATTCACTGTGAAACTGTTTTAAGGACTTTTCATCATTTACAATATTTTAAATATGTTTTCCTATCATTTGCATTTCAACAACAAAGATGTTTTGTATACCATATTGTGTAACATTTTGTAATAAATTTTTATGTCATTATGCCATTAGATTCTAATCTATCTATACTTAAATCTAATTGATGCCACTAGTATGTTTTGAATTTTTTTGCTAAAATTTAATACAATGGTAAATTTATTATCGTATAACAAAAAAATTTTTTTAATGTCATATATATACAAAACAGCTCAAAATGTTATTAAATACATAATATAGCCAAGATATCAAACTTTTTATTTTTTGTGACTTTTTGACATATTTTGAAAAGAATACTTGAAGTCAATTAATGCAGTGAAAGGGTTAATAAGGGCACTATTCCCACTTAGGAGAACTCTGGCTTCCTGACCTACTAGCCTTCCAAAGTCCCCACCTCAAAGTACCATCACATTGGGTGTCAGGATTCCACATAAGATTTTGGGAGGAATCCAAGCTTTCAAGCCATAGCAGATATATTTTCCTACAAAGTATTCAGTTCTACATGTTGCATAGACCCATTCTCTGTGAGTTATTGAAAACCTTTCAACAAAATTGTAGGGGAAAAAGAAAAAAAGGACTGCCATTTGTCCATTTGGTATATACTCATACAAAAGAGAAAGTGACCTGCTTGTAAATGAGGCCACAGAGAAAGGTACATTCCAGCCATGTCTACTAAAAACTTGCACATTAGTGGGAAGACAGACAAATGAGCAGCAAGTCAACTTATACAGCAAGGTGAGAGCTATGAGAGATTTAAGTTCAGTACAGAACTGTGAATAAACCCCCAGGGCTTGTACTAACTTCAACCCTAACAAAAGTGAGCAGTAAAATAAGTGGGTCCCTGTGCAAAGTCAGAAAGGATGAGTAAACATTTACAGAGAACTATTCCAGTCAGAAAAAAATGATTTATTCCAAATGTGAGACAAAAGAAAACATGACACTATCCAGAGTTGTAAGTTTTTCAGTGTAATTGGTTTTATTGGAGAATAGTGAAAAACTAGGCTAGAAAGGTAGCATAGAGTCTTGATGGGATGTTGCATTTGGACTGATTAATGATCATATATGTATTTTAGATAAATCTCTTCAGTGCCTGTGGATGACATGTTAACAAAGTATGAATGGTAGATATAGAGGGCACTATAATGAAAATGGAATAACAGAAGGTGTGTGCCTCAAACTACAGGAGAGAGAAGGAAAAATAAATTAGAAAATAAAGATAGAACAAAAATAAACAATTTTCCAGAACTAGAGAACAAAGCTATGATTATAAGTTAATGAATTCCATTTCTTGATATGTAGTAAATTGTCTCTAGAAAATAATTCTATGTTGTGAAACTTTATGAAATGAAAATGTACTCTAGCAAGAAGAATACATGAAAGCATAATATTTCTCTAGATATATAAAATCCTGTATATTTGCTTAAAAATTAACTTCATTCCCATTTTTAAATGCATATTTTATTTAGTAATTTAAACTATTAAAATAACTGATATAAAACAGTGGTATTTTATAAAAACTTGCAATTTATTTCTCTAAAGTAAGAGTCAGCAAAGATTTTTTTTCAGAAGGCAAGATGGTGACTGGAGAGGAGGTCCCTAAAGCCTCTCCCAGAAAACACAATTGTGGCCACCCAGGAGCCAAGAAAGAGGACCCTGAGTGACAGAACAGCTATTGAGAAAGCCACAAATCACAATTAAACACCTGAAGGTTGGAGAGAAGGGGGTGAGTGGGGGAGAGGGAAGGGAGCAGAGACTGCAACAAGACACAATTGCTGCTGACTATTCTGAGTGAGCAGCGCAGTTCAGGAGAGGGGAGAGACCACGGGGGAGCTGAGTTTTGGAGCTGCATGTTGGGGACAGAGTTTGGGAGTCAGCCTCTGGAACTTTTGAGTGGTAGAAGGGCTGAGCGAGGACTCTGAACTGCAAAGATGACACCCCAGCTCTAGGCCCCCTGGAGACCTACACAAGGCTGCAGTTCCTGTTCCCAGCCTACTGCAAAGCTGACCCGCTGTCTCAGGCCAGGCCCACAGCTTTGGATTTATGGAGTGGGCACTTCCTCATGCACCCCGGGGTTCTGAAAGCAGTGTGAGCCCATAGACAGCCAGATGCTTAATCGGGGCTAGGAAGAAAGACTGATTTGATAGCATTCACCCTAGCCAGCAGAAACAAGCCTCAGAACAGGTTCCCCAGCAAAGGGCAGAAGGCAGAACCGCCCTTGGAGCGCCTTTTGTTGTCCTCTCCCCAGGATATATGCTCATAGCCTCCAAACGCAGTAGGAGATCAGAAACAAGAAACAAACAACCCCCTCTCTCCCAAAACTTGACCCCCCAGTGCCACCTAGTGTCTGCCCTACAGCAAGACACCACAAAAGCAATAATCTGAACACTGAACATAAAGCCCTCATGTCAAAGAGGAAGAACCCAGCAGACAGGATGAATTCCTTAAAAACTAAAACTCCTCAGAAAGAACATGAAATTTACCCAGAAGACAGCTTCTTAGACCTAGAAGGTCTGATTTAAGTGACAGAGAATTAAAAGCAGCTATTTTAAAGGCTGTGAGAGAAATGAAAACCTATTGGCAGAATACCATAGCTGAGATAAATAACATAAAAAAGGATATAAATGACACTTCATCCAGCAAAAAGAGACTACACCTTCTTTTCTAGTGTACATGGAACATTCTCAAGGATAGACCACATGCTGGGACACAAAAGTAGCCTCAGCAAATTCAAGAAGATTGAAATCATACCAAGTGTATTCTCAGACCACAAAGCTTTGAAATTGGAGATCAACTGTAAAAGGAAAGTGGAAAAAAAAACACATATAAATGGAGATTAAACAACAGTTTATTAAAAATAATTGGATAAAAGAACAAATAAAAGATGAGATTAAAAAATATATGGAAACTAATGACAATGAAAATACAATGTATCAGAATTATTGGGACACAGCGAAAGCGGTAATAAGAGGGAAATTTATATCATTACAGGCCTATCTTAAGAAAGAAGAAAAAATCATAAGCAAACATCTTAGCATCCCATCTTAAAGAACTAGAAAAAGAAGAGCAGACAAAACCCAAAGTCAGCAGAAGGAAAGAAATAATAAAAATTAAAGCAGAGCTAAACCAATTAGAGAACAGAAGGACAATAGAAAAAATTAATATAATGAAGAGCTGGTTCTTTGAGAAAGTCAACAAAATTGACAAACCCCTGGCGAGACTAATCAAAGGATGAAAGGAAAGGACACAAATATCCAAAATTAGAAATGGAAGGGGAGAAATTACCACTGAAACTATAGAAATACAAAGGATTATAAGAAAATATTATAAAGGACTTTATGCCATGAAATTTAACAACCTAGAAAAAAGGGACAAGTTTCTAGAAACTTATAGCCTACCAAGACTGAACCAGGAAGAACTGGATAATCTAAA
>PVJL010017611.1:0-17822 GCA_004026885.1 Lyroderma lyra
GGTGGCATTACACTTCCTGACTTCTATTTATATTACAAAGCATCAATAGTCAAAACAGCTTGGTACTGGCAGAAGAACAGAAAGAGAGACCAATGGAATAGAACTGAAAACCCAGAAATAAACCCACAAATATATGGACAAATAATTTTCGATAAAGGAGCAAAAAACATACAATGGGGAAAAGACAGCCTCTTTAGTAAGTGGTGCTGGCAAAACTGGAAAAACACATGCAAAAGAATGTACCTGAGCTGTGAACTCTCTCCATATACAAAAATTAACTCTAAATGGATTAAAGACCTTCATATAAGACCTGCAACAATAAACTGTATAGAAGAAGACATAGGTACTAAACTTATAGACCTAGGACTCAAGGAAGACTTCATGAACCTGTCTTCAAAGGCAAGGGAAGTAAAAGCAAAAATAAATGAATGGGACTATATCAAACCAAAAAGCTTCTGCACAGCAAAAGAAACCATCAACAAGGCAAAGAGACAGCCAACTGAGTGGGAGAAAATATTTGCCAATAACGCATCAGATAAGGGTCTAATATCTAAAATATATAAAGAACGAATAAGTCTTAACAACAAAAAAACAAAAAACCCTATTAAAAAGTTGGCAGAAGAATTAAACAGACACTCTCCCACGAAGAAATACAAATGGCCAGCAGACATATGAAAACATCCTCATCCTCATTAGCTATCAGGGAAATGCAAATCAAAACCACAATGAGATACCACCTCACACCTGTGAGAATGGCTTTTATCAACAAGACAGGGAATAACAATTGCTGGAGAGGATGTGGAGAAAAAGGAACTCTGGTACACTGCTGGTGGGAGTGAAAACTGGTACAACCACTGTGGAAGGCAGTGTGGAGGTTCCTCAGAAAATTGGGAATGGAGCTACCATTTGACCCAGCAATCCCCTTTCTGGAGATCTACCCAAAGAACTTGAAAACCTTTGTCCTCAAAGAGTTATGTACCCCCATGTTCATCGCAGCGCTGTTCAAAGTGGCCAAAACATGGAAACAACCAAAGTGCCCTGCTACAGATGACTGGCTAAAGAAGCTGTGGTACATATACACAATGGAATATTACTCAGCTGTAAGAAAAGATGAAATATTGCCATTTGCGACAAAATGGATGGGCCTGGAGATCATCATGCTAGGTGAAATAAGCCAGATAGAAAAAGCAAAGAACTGCAGATTTCACTCATATGCGGAATATAAAACTGAAAGCAAAGAAAAAAAGAAATGAACAAACAAATAACCCATGGACACAATCAATAGTTTAATGTTTATTTGGGACGAGTGTGTTAAGGAGGGGAGAAAGGGTAGGTGGTGGGAGAGTAGGGGAAAAAAAAACATATTTCACATATAAAATAATGTCAGATGTGAACAATGTTACTTTTAATTTCCTTTCCATTTTGAATGATTATCATTTCATTTTTAAAAATTTCATTTTTAATTACATTTTGCATACAATATTATAACAGTGTCATGTGTACAGTGCAGTGATGAGTCATTTATATAACTTACTAAATCCTCATTCTGATAATCTGCTTCTCCTCTATAATCATACATAGTTATTACAATATTGTTGACTATACACCCTATGCCGTATTTTATATCCCTGTGACTATTCTGTAACTATGAATTTGTACTTCTTGATTTCTTCCCATTTTTTACCTACTACTCCAGCTTTCTTCCTATCACCCCCAAAAATCTAGAACCCATCTAACACAACACATATTTACTGCAAACTTATTGACTATATTCCCAAGTTATACTCTATTATCTCTTTAATTATTTCCTTGTTACAAACTGAATTTCTCCATCCATTCTCCTTATGTTACCCACTCTCCCCTCACTCTTCCCATCTTAAAGAAGTCCTTTTAACATTCCTTATGAAATGAGAATCATCCATAGCTAGCCCTGGCTATGCCCTTCATCAGTATCCTCTAATATATTCCTGTGTGTGAACATCTTTGTCTTACTTCTGGTCTTTGAGAAAAGATTTCTTTCTTTTACATTTAAGTGTAAAGTGGTCTGTGAACTTGTCATATATGGCTTTTATTATATAAGACAGTTTTATTATATTGCTAGTGTGTTGAACAATTTTTATCAGAACAACACGTTGAATTTTGTCACATTTTTATTGCATCAATTGGCCACTTGATGGGGAAAGAGTAGTATCACCAAGAAATGGTGTTGAAGATCACTGAATACCCTCATGCCAAAGAATATAGGTAAACCCTATTATAAACCATATAGAAATAATAGATTATAGTAGATTAAAGACCTGAATTTAAGACCCAATTGTATATATCACTAGAGGAAAAAACATGCAAAAAATCTTCAAGACATTTTATTTGGGAATAATTTATTCAATATGACATCAAAAACACAGGCCAAAAAAAATCAAAGAATAGGCAAATTAAGGCATATTAAACTCAAAATTGTATGTGCATTAAAAAGACACAGTTGACAAAGTGAAAAGGCAACTATTGGAATGGAAAAGAATTACAAATTATATTTCTGATGGTGAGTTAGCACCTAGAGTGTAAAAATAATTTTTACATTTCAATGACTATAACAAAGCACAACAACAAAACAAACTAAATAATGTCTACTAATAATATAGAGGTAAGAAATGATGATGTGGATGTGCAGAAAAGTTAACCTTTGTGCACTATTGTTGGAAATTAAATTGATGCTTTCATGATAGAAAAAAGTGTGGAAGCTACTCCAAAAATTAAGAACAGAACTGCTATATTATCCAGTAATACATCCCTGGGTATACATAAAGAAAACAAATTCACTAAGTCACAAATTATCTGCCCTCTCTGTAGCATTATGAACTGTAGTCAAGACATAAAAACAACGTAAGTGTCCATGAACAGATGAATGAATAAATTATACATAATGGAATACTATTCAAACATAAATGGAAGGCGATAGAGAAAGGCGAATACTGTACAAACTCACTTATATACATATAAGAAATCTAAGAATATTCATAGAAAAATAGGATCTTTTTATCTTTACCAGAGGTGGGAGTTGAGCAGTAGGAAAATTAGATGGTGTTAATCAAAAGGTACAGACTTCTAGTTGTGGTACAAATAAGTACTGGGGATGCAATTGACAACGTAATAACTATAGTTAAAACTGTTGTGGGATATATTCAAACGTTGTAAAGAGAGTAGATGCTAAAAGTACTTCACATACTTCACACCAAAAGAAACAAACACAATTTCCCTTTTCTTTTCTGTTCCTTTCTTGTCTTTTTTTTTTTAATTCATTTTTATTGTTAGACTTATTGGGGTGACATCTGTTAGCAAGGATTACATAGGTTTCAGGCATACAATTCTACAGTGCATTGTCAACTTGATGTATAATAAGTTCACCACCTAATGTGACTTCTCTTTCCATAACCTTATATTTAGCTTCCCCCCCTCCTCTCCCACCCCCTCCCCTTTCTCTTGTCTTTTTTTTTTGTATCAATATAAAGTGATAGATATTAACTCACACTGTAATCATTTTGCAAGGTATAAAGACAATTTTATTTATAATAATTGTTACTATAGTGGATAAAAATAAAACAAATTCTAGTAAAAAATCATCTATGATATACATGTTGTAGCAATTTTTAAGAAGTAGAGTTTACCCTGGAAATTTTGTAGACTGTCCATTAATAGGCAGAATAAACCCTGACAAAATTTAGAGTAAATTTTATTCATTTGGATTACTAATATTTTTGTATTACTACTAATGTGTGAATGCATTTATATTTTTTAAAACGTGTGAACGTGTGTGAGTGTGTGTGAATGTGTGTGTGAGAGAGAGAGAGAGTGTGTATATTTGGTAAATAATATAAGGACAGCATAAAAACTGATCTCTATTTATAGAAGCAGAGATACTCACACTAAGGTATGTTTTGCTGTGTATTTAAGTGTTAAACATAACATTTTACTTAAAGTTGTCAAGAAATCATCTGTTTATCTTCTATAAGTGCTTTGGCAAAAACACACATTTTCTCTGACCATCATGATCATGAATGTTGATAGTTAAACATCAGGTGCCAGGAAGTCAGGTTGTCCTCATGGGGTGATCCTGGTACTCCAGCCTGCTCCTGAAAAAATATCACCCCAGATAAGCTTGATAACTGCAGATCCAAGAGAAAATCTGAAAGGAGTTTTGTGATGCACATCCAAGCGCCCCCTGTCACATGTCTCCACCGTGGTGCTAGGATTACTTCCTTCAGGTCACAGGGTGTTCTCCTGAGGGCAAATATGGTATACCTCTGGAGAACTGAGCTGGACGATCTTCCTGGGACCTCATGTAGACTCAGATATTACAGGATGAAGTTCACCATCTATTAGATTGATCCGTCCTTTCAGCAGATGGAGGAACTGGCTGCTCTCTTGGATCAGGACAGGAAAAGGGCAAGTGAACGGGAAAAAAAACTAGTGTGGAACTCGTTGTCCACCTGTGGGTGCATGCAGAACTGCCCCAGTGACAAATCAATCAGAAATACATCTGTGGTGTTTAGAATTACCAGTGAATAATTAAAAAGACCTGAAGATGCATGGTTTTCTGCATCTAAAAGTTTTGTTGAAAAATTATGAAATTCTGCAAGCAAAAACTAAGATCTTGATTCTTTATGAGCATCATACCAGTGCAAATAGTACAAGACTCAGAAATGCATATAATTACCCATACACATATAAGGCACACAGCATACACACTAACACATTCACTGACACACATAAAATCGGATGTACCATGTAAAGCACAGTCTATTTCTGCACCTGCTCCCCAGATTAGCCACTGTGATCTTTGGTCCTGAATGCTCCCTGAAACCCAGCCCCATTTTTGCATCCTGAAGAGAAACTCATCTAGGCTGGTATGATCTCCCTTGCTGTGTATGTCACAATAACACGTCTTGTCCTTGGTGGCTATGAAGCTGAGCTGCAGGGAGAACCAATTCTGAGACGCGTCTCTGGAGTTAAGATTGTGATTAGTAAAATTTGGAGTGTTTACTATCCCTGGATCTTGTGCAACCCATTTCTTGCAGGCTCATTCCTGGGGACTTTTCCAGCCTTGGGCCTAACTCATGTAGCTTCACTTTAACTGGACACATGGGGACAAAGTGGTTATTGTGAGTGAGGGCACCCTCATCTTTCAACTTCTTACACCCATGACCAGAGACACTCACAGAAGTAAGTTTCTATCAGACAGAAAAAAATTCCTGAAGATGTTAGGTCTATGACATACTCCTTCTGAAATGGGTAACACAGGTTTTAATATTGTGGGTGGGGTTTTCCCTGCAGTCTGTATGTCATTTACATGTGGGAAGGTTCTTGTTCTGTGAGCTGTTGGGGACTCAGAATAGAGACTCTCACACACACATGCAAACAAATTAACAAATGCTCACACACGAATATGCATGAATACTGTTTTTTATATTTGAAAACACATACACTGTCACACACACATAATTGTAGTACCACAGGAAGGATAACTTGTCCCCTGGTTCCTGAGGTACAGTTGAGGAGTTGATTTTCAGGAAAGTTTTATAAGTTTAACAGTGACCCTCGGGAACACATTCTTTTGCTGGAAACTTTAAGTGTCTCCAACATGACAGGACTTTGCATACCTGAGAAATAAAGGGTGCAGACATGGGGAGATTATCCTAAATTATCTGAGTGCAACCAAACTGAAATCACAAGAATCTTTATTAGAGGAAAACAGAAGAAAATTAGACTAAAAATGTATTTTGATTGTTGAGAAAATGCAGAGGTGTGTTTGAACATTCACTCAGGTAAATTAGAAACAAGAGGACAAGGCATTAATATTTTGTAAGGAATAAAGAGATACCATGGGGGCCGTGTGTACCTAATTAAAGGGAGGGCCTATGTGAAGAAACGGTGGGCACGTGATGGGCAGAAATCCTAAGCTCAACACACCAGGGACAAGGCTGCTCTGGAGTCTCTTATTCTAAAAAATATGTTCCCAACCACAAAGAAGACAAGAGCCCTTGGAATGGTCTTTCTAATTAGAAATTAATAAAAGATGCCAAGAAATGTAGTGAATTCTAGTTCCTAGTCACTCTGATATGTCATCTGCAAATAAACAAGTTCACTTGTTAATTTGTTGTTTGTGGTGAGAATATGAGAACATAAATCCACAAAGTCTAAGCAGTTATTGTTGAAGGGAGAAGCTGAGAGCTTTGAAAGAAATTGCCTCCTTCCATCAGGAAGCCCCTTTCACACCAAGGTCCGCACATAATCCTGGGTATGTTTTCTGTGCTCACTGTGTTCTGAGCACCCCCAGTGTCCTGAGATAACCCTTCAAACACAGGACCCCTGTCTTCTGCTTGGAGGTTTCTGTTTGGGCTCACATTTACCTCCCATAACTGTATATATCACACAGACATATATGGCCCTGTTCCCAAATTTCGAGTTGTTCATCTTAAACTAGGTTGTGTTTCAATGGACGCCCCTGGAAATCGCAATTATTTTGAACTGGCAGAGCATACCACTAATGTTTTCAAATTGGTTTCCTTACTACTGCCACCCATGCTATCTCTTCCCTGGTGGACCCAGTGCATGTTGTAATCAGTAAAGGCGGATCCAGAGGCTTTGCAGGAGTGGCTCACAGACTCCCGGGCCTTGCTCACATCTTCCTCAAATACATCAGCTGAACTTCACACAGAACAACTAAAAACACAGAAAACAGACTGAGAACGGCTTCTTGTGGGGCTGTCTTGACTGAGCCTGATGCAAAACAACAACAACATACTTTTACAGTGATGAGAAAAAAAAAACACATATAAACACAGACTGTATGGTGCGGAAAGTGAAAAAAGCCTCATTGGGGAGAGCTTCTCATTAAAATCTGCAGGGTCAAAAAGAAAACAGCTGTTCATGAACAAGATAGGTTCTGCATTTGTTTGCTCTTATCTCTTTGGACATGTATGAATGACCCATCTGGGTCCTTCCCTCATGCCTTGGACTGCAAGGAGAGCAGGTGGAAGATAACTCCTGAGACTGGATTCAGGAGCTACTCTGCCTTCACCACTTTTTTTTTTTAACATGGGAACCTCATGGCATGAACCCTTAACACAAATTAAATCCAAAATGGGTATTAAATATAAACATCAATTAAGAAAAACGTGGTTTACAGCATTCTCGGAAGCACTGTAAACCAATGTTCTCTACATGAAATCAAAGTTTAGAATGGAATTAAAGAAAATGCAGGTGTGTACATGGTCTGGGCTATATTGTACATAGTTCCAAATTTTCCTGATCTCAGGTTGTCACAATGTTCCACACCACCCAGTGGCAGGCAAACTGCAGGTGCCTCTTTCCAGTGTTCCTTTGCAGTGTGGGAAGTGGGTGAACATTCAGGACATTGGAAGAAAGACCTGATGTGTCCTGGTGACAAAGATGTGATCTGCTTTTTATATCACTGCACTTTGTCTCCTCTTCTGCATGAACAAGTTGATCTATGTTTGGAGAAATCCTGTGACATTCTAGAACCAGGCTACCTGTAACAACACTCACATTTTATCAGATCATTGCTGACACCTGGTTGGAGACATGAAATAAATTATTTATGTGCCAGCATTGTCTTTACTCCAGACATTAAAATGTGTCACAAGGATCCAAATAAATTAAATCAGAAATAAAAGGGAAGTTACAACAGACACCACAGAAATACAAGAAATTATAAGAAAATACTATGAACAACTATATGTCCACAAATACTGCAATTAGAAACAACTGGATAAGTTTTAAGAAACATACAAACTTCCAAGATTAAATCAAGAAGAAACAGAAACTCTAAGTAGGCCAATTACTAACAATGAAATTGAATCAGTGATCAAGAATCTTCCAAGAAACAAAGTGCTGGACCAGATGATTTCATAGGTAAATTTTACTAAACATTCAAAAAAGAATTAACACCTCTACATCTCAAGCTATTTCAAAAAGTTCAGGAAGAGGGCAGGCTCCAAAACTCACTTTATGAGGCCACCATTACCCTGATTCTGAAACCAGATAAAGACAATAAAAAAAAGAAAATTATAGGCCATTATCCTTAATGAACACAAATGCAAAAATTCTCAATAAAATATTAGCAAATAAAATTCAGCAATACATTAAAAAAATCATACACCATGATCAGTTGTGATTAATTTCCTGAGACAAAATGTTGGTTCAATATGTGAAAATTAATTAACATGATACAGCACATAAAAACAATAAAAAGAAACATATGATCATTTCAATAGATGCAGAAAACGCATTTGACAAAATTCAGTAGCCATTTGTGATAAAAATGTTTAACAAGGCAGGAATAGAAGGAACACAACTCAATTTAATAAAAGCTATATATGGTAAACCCTCAGCTAACATCAGTCAGTGGGGAAAAGCTAAAAGGATTTCCCTTCAGATCAGGAGCAAAATAAGGATGATCACTCTCACCACTCTTACTCAACATAATACTGGAAGTCCTAGCCCCAGCAATCAGAAAAGAAAAACACAAGAAAGCATTGTATTGTGGAATGTGTGAGCCAAATGAAGGTGGTGCTCTGGAAAGGTTAGTTGTCATGTGAAAGGCAGGCTTCAGGCTGAGTCCTGTGCTGTCTCTAAGGATTTTCTACCCCACAAAGGGTTATTTCTCCACAGCCAGAAGTGTTTGTAAAGATGCTGAAAAGTCATGTAGTAGAGTAGTTAATAATATGCATGGACATAATATGAAGAAAGTTCTTTTTTGCATTCTCACTGGAAGCACCTAGCCCTATTTTGTTTTCCTTTTACAGGGAAAAGACATTGCATCTTTAATCCTCTACTGTGAACCAAAAAGATTGGTCTGGGAAAAGAAGTTGTACACTCAGGAAGCTTCTTGATCAGATTTCTGAACACAAGTATGAAGCACTCAAATTTCTCTCTGGACTTTGAGTTTTGCTCCCCTGTGCTTTCATCTCAGTTTCCAGCTTTGGTGTGGGGTTGTGGGGGTGTGGAGGCCTGTATCCCAGTGTGCTCTCTGGAGACTTTTATAAACTAATGTGTCTAGTCAGTGAATTTTTCTTCCTTTCTCACAAAATTCATTTATATATTATAATGTACATAACATACATCATCATCCAAATTGTTGGCTTCTCACATATGGATTGTATTATGTTGAGGTACGTTACAGACACATACATACACATATACACATATACATATACATATACATATAAATCTACATACACAGTTTGTGGAGAATTATATCATGAAAAGGTTTTATTTTTATTTTTAAATGCTGTATCTTTTTTATATCTATTTATGTAATGGTATAGTTTTCAAATTTATTCAGTGAATGTGGCATATCACATTGACTTATTTACTTATAACAAACCATTGTTGAATTCTTGGGATAAATTTCATTTGACAATATTAAATATCAAGTGAAATTTTAATGTACTGTTAAGTTTTCTTGTATATTTTTTAGAATTTTAACATTAATGATTATGACAAATATTACCTGTCATTTTCTTATTTATTAGTGCTGTTATTTAATTT
Organism: Lyroderma lyra; assembly: GCA_004026885.1. Taxonomy (NCBI): domain Eukaryota; kingdom Metazoa; phylum Chordata; class Mammalia; order Chiroptera; family Megadermatidae; genus Lyroderma; species Lyroderma lyra. The sequence continues at coordinate 9,568 of PVJL010017611.1, forward strand.
GTTATCATGGTTATCTCAATAATGAATTGGGAAGTGTTCCTTCTTACAATTCTTGGAAGAGTTGGAGAAGAAATGATTAAAAGATGTTAATAGTTTTTAGAAGTTTATAGAATTCACCTTTAAATTTATCTGAACCTGAGCTATATTTTGGGGGACACATTTAGATTACACCTTCAACATTTTTAAATGTACAAGTTAATCTAGGAACGTTAGGATCAAGTTATGGTTTAAACACCTCAAAAGTGGACTGATAAACACAGCAGTTAAAATTTACAAGGTTTAGAAACCCCATTGTAATTCTCAAAGGCATCTTAATTCTGCATCCCACAGTAGACCTGAAGCATAAGCTGACAAGGAAGCAGCTGGAACTCTCTATACCAATGAAACACATGACCTCATTATCTGCAATGGATGGTGGGTTCTGCAGGCTCTGAGGTGTGCAGGTCCAGCTTCTACCCCGAGATGAAGCAGTATAAAAATATTTGATCTTCTATTTGAGAGAGGCATATTGTGAAGAGAGCAACACAGTTACTTTATTCAAAGTTTTTGTACATTAAATAAAAATGGAATAAAATCCTCTCACATTGCAATTAATAACTTTTGAAAAAAATCAACTCTTAGCCAGAGTACTGCACAGAATTAAGAGATAACGTATTTTAGGGTAGTGTGCAAATTGCCTTTTTTTGCTGACCACATATTTATGTTCATATGCCACCCAGCAGAAATAAATAAAAATGTTTTAAAATTATGGTTAATATACTGTATTTGTCCTGAGTATGCAAGTGTTTTACTCTCAAATTCAGGGAACACAGGAACAGATTTTTAGCTAAGTTCTGTGAAATCTATCATGCATTTGGGCTAAAGACAGTGTGTGAATAATTCCCAGATGATAACTGAGGTGGGTGGTGACACTAAGGCAGAGCCATTGCTGGGAGACAGAGGGATTAGCTAACAGAAACATGCAGCTCAAGAAAGTGCTGGCAGGTTAGTTGGGCCCTTTCAAAAATCCAGGTTGATTTAGGGAAGCTCCATCATTTGTAGAAACTTTGATTATGTACTGAGTGTTACTCAGGCTCACCCAACCCCTGTGCTCTTTTTCTCCTTTCATAATTTATACACTGATTTGGTACATTTGAGAATATTACTACTATTATAATATAACTTTTAAATGCAAGGGTATCAGCAGTAGAAACAAAATCATAGATCTATTGTGACTGTTGGGGAAACTTACATACAGAGGAAGCCCTAGACTGTGAGATGAAGCCAAAACTTAACCAGCCTCTGCTGTGGCTCCTGAGCCTGGTCCCTGTTCTCAGTGTGTTCTCAGAACCTCTTGGTTTCCAGAGCACCCCCTGTAACCTGCCTAGTACTTCTGTCTCTTACAGGAAGGTGTTTTGGGGCTCACATTGACATTTCTTCACTGTGTCACTGGCACAAAAATACAAGTTCTTATTTTAAGATTTCAGGCTGGTTATTTGAAAACATAGTGTGTTTGTGGCATTGTCTCTAGAGATGGTGAATTGGCCCTTCAGTGACTGTGTATACTATGTGTTACCACCATTATCACTAATTACAGAAATCCATTGCAACCCCTTCCCTGGAGCCTGGTGGACCCAGTGAATCCAGTGGCTACTGAAGGTTAATCCAGAGGCTGTACAAGAGAGTAGCAGAGACCCCTCAGGCTGCACCAAGTCTTCCCCTGACTCCACCAGCTTCACCTCACACCACAAACACAAAAGACATCCTGGACTCGAAAGTGCCACATATTCACTTTTTCTCTCACTCATACCCACCACACACTCAGTGTCTCTATTAATTACTTTTTTCCTTTTTTTTTTTGTATGTTGATAGTTCCGTGGCTGGGAATAGAACCTAGGCCGCAGCGCTATCAGTGCCAGCGACAAAGCCTTAAGCCACTACACCACCAAGGAAGTCCCATTAATTACTTCTTAAAACACCCACAAAGAAAACCAAGCTGAACCCAAACTCCATGGTGTATTATCTGTTTTCAGTCCTGATCAAGGAAGGGGGACGCCTGGAGTTATAAGTCTGGAGCCCTGTCCCAGAGATGTAGGGTCAGGGCTAGGCTGGTTCTCATCAGCAAAGCATGGGTGCTTTGTATGTTCTTCCAGTATATGAGAAGCTCTGGAGTTGGACAACTACAGAGAAGGCAATGCCTCAGTGAAAGTATATATGGTCTTGGGAAGTTTTGTGGCCACATGAAAATTCAGCAAAACATGAATGTTTACATATGATAATTTTGGAGTGATCACTCAGAACCCATATTTTCATTTTTTATGCATGTATACAAATCATTAAATTTAGATCAATTCTACATTAATTTTACAAAGGTAAAGCTACACACATGGCAGCAAAGAGGAGCTGTGCAATGTGTCCAGGAGCAGTATTAGTATTTGTTTCAGTGCTTCTCCCAACTGGACCCCATTGCTCCCCTGAAGAATACCTGGGGCGGAGTTGAACGTGCCTAGTGTGGTTTGTCTGTAATGGAAATATGAATAATTTTTCTGCATTTTAATATTTGCTTAAGAATATATAGAGAGGTGGGTTCATGCAGATGTACTTTTGTAAATTTAAACTTTTTTCACACTGTTATATATTCGTCTATCAATTTTACCTATCAATTGCATCTTTGTTGACTTCTAGTAGCTTTAATGATGCATATTTAATCATAATAAACTACACATTAGAGCAGTTGGCAAGTATCATTTGAATGTATATACACTTTATTGGACCAGAAAGCAAAATGTAAAAATAGGGAGAACCCCACCTTCTTGTCCTCTAATGAGATTGTTCTTTGTAACCCACTTGTTGCGTCATGATGTACAGTTCAACTACACTTCTCATGCAAGAGACTTAAAAAAAAGGAAAAGAGACACAATTCTGGAAGCATCAAAGGATACTCTCAGTAGGTAAAAATTTAATTTTAAAGTGGGGGAATAAACCTGTTTAACTTCTAGGAAATCCATGACGGTAGACGTTGAACTTATCAATTTTTATGACATATAAAAAAGTGCATACCTTAATACATAATTGAATAAATGTTAACTCAATCCACTGGTGCATGATTACTGCAATGAGAAAATGTAAATATATTTTATCAGTCTTTTTGTATTTAATGTAATGTCCATATGCATGCTCCTCAGACCAGAAATCTAAAATAATTCTTAATTTTTCTTCCAACACCTACTGACTGCAATTGATCAGAATAAGCAATCTTATATTCTCCTAAATAGAATTAAACTTCTATTTGAAAGTAGATATAATTTATTTTTTTTACAACTGCACAATCTTTTCTCACCTGGCCTGCAGCATCCTCACAGCACATCACTACTCTGAATATTTTACATTGTGTCTTTATTATGGGATTTTTATCATCTTCAGTCTGAGACCTCAGTGTCTGTGTATCTGAGCCTGCAAGTGGACAGCAGTGGGAGGTGGGCATGGGGTCTGGAAACTAATATACATCTGAGAAAAAGACCACATACTTCAGATCTTATAAAAGTGGACTCAGTGTATACATTGATTTTGGTGACTCCAGTCCTTGGTACCTCTGGCTGCCTGACCTTCAAACGGACTAAGTAGATAAAAGTGTTTTAAAGATACGTTTCAGTCCTGGGACTTGGAGATTCTGAGATGTTATAGAGCATCATGGGGCTGATGGAAATGCTGTCAGTTTCCAACAACTACAAGGTGCCATTTACACAGTGTTCTATACATAAACATGAAGGCGTAAGTGTAAAGAAAATAAAATGATGACATAATTAGTCCAATAAATTAAATACAAAATGTCAGAGATAATTAAAAATGACTTTCATGAATTCCAATTCACTCCTCTGTGAAATAGAGATTAGGACACTTCTAAGTTCATAGTGCCATGACTATAGAAGTTTAAATGATCTTATTTTATGATCCTTGGCAAGTGTAGTTATTACAATTGTGAGAGTTTATTTTAAAAAGAGAGGACACCTCTGCGTTTTCCCATCATTGAGAAATCTGTACTGACTTCATGTCCTAAACTACTTACACAGCATGAAGATAAAAACTTTTGAACAGAGACCAGGTCTTAGCCTGCTTTCTTCCCTGAGACTTGAACTCAATGGATTCTGAAGCGCCCCCTGGTGTTCCCGAGTGCACATTTTCTTCAAAGCCCCTTTAAGAAATAGAGACTCAATATAGTCTCTCCCCTTACCCAGCATTCAATGATGAGTCCCTTCCAAAGCCAGCACTTTGGTGCCTTCCATATGGCTCCTTTATGATATTTCCTATTAACAAACCCATTTCTATGCCTCTGACTGTAAATATTTTGCTGTTTTTGCTGCACTGGGTGGTGAACTTCTTTCTGTCAACTGTGCTAATTACATCTATTATAGTAGTTTTGATTAACCTTTGCATTTAAATTCACCCAGTGTTGGAAAAACTTCTGTCGTGTACATGAGAAAAAATAAAGTGTATAATAAGGCTTTCAACTCTCAAAATTCCACATTCAGGAAACAGTTGATAAACTGGTTGATAAGAGTGCACTGCTTCCACTATATGCCACTGAGAACAGAGAGACAGGACAAAGAAGGGTAACACTAAGGGCAGAGCAACAGGCCCAGTGGTTCAGTGTGAGCCACAGAGGCTCACCCCAGGACTTGAGACCCAATGAAGCTCACTTATATATATTTATAAATTTATTCATCCTAACAGTTTCTAATTTCCATCTTGTGTTTCTTGGAATTGAAATGTCCATAACTTTTACCTTTTGCCTGACCTGCATGATTTCTAGAGAAAAAGACAACTTGTCTTCTAGAGTCACAGGACTACAGATAAACTGGAATTCACCAAAGGGTTGATTGTACCCAAATTTTTACCCATACCTTATTTAGAAATTACCTTTGGACATTCTAGATGATGGTACTCAGGTACATACTAAACTTAATTTCATTGTTTAATATGTTCGCATTTTGGGCTATGTTGAGATAAAGTAAATGTAGCTTTTGGGTGTGTGTGAAATGGATAGGAGTATTTAGAGGATTGCAAGTAGACTTTAGTAGTCTGAAGCATGCTTGGACCTGTGAATATTATATGAAAATAAAAGGTCTCCATTATACTAGGTTCATTAAGGTATAGTGGGATAAAATGATTTTTGTGGGTTATCTGAGTTACTCATAATTTAATCATTAGTGTTCATACCACAGTGAGGCAGAGTGACATAAGACTCCAGAAGAAAGAAAAAACATGGGTTCCTCCTGGCTGGACAGTGGCAAGAAGAAAGAATGAGATACAAAATATGCACCTATAAAAGCTGAAAAATAAAAATACACAGACCTTACCAGTTTTATTCCTTTTGGACTAGTATGAAAATTTTCAGATCTGAGGTATATTATAAACAACAAATATTCATTTTCTACAGTTCTGGATATAGAAATCCTAGACCTAGGCATAAACATGGTCAGCATTGTGTAGGGTTCATTTGCTGGTTGGTGTTCAATGCTTTCTTGCTGTGTCATTAGAGGGTGGAAGGGACAAGCAAGCTTAATGAGACTCATTGAAAAAGGCACCATATTCTTTCATAAGGATCCACTCTTATATTACACCTTCAAATAAACACTGTATTTTAATACTGTATTTTGCAGGGTTAGAATTCCAACATATAAATTTGGGAAGACAGATACATTAAGACCATCATCCTCTACTACAGTCTTTGATGAGTGTGTGTATCTGCCACCACGTTGATATTATCCAGTAAAATTAATTTTATTTTTTTTAAGTCTAAAGTTAGGGAGAATAAATGTGTGTAAATTTTATTCCCATTTGTGTGGTAGTTTCATTCAGTTGTCATAAGAAAGTAACACAGGCCAAATGTGACTCTTACACCATCGATCTTTTACTCAAACTGCTTTCTGTTGTGTGAGGACCACAAGTACTGACCCAGAATCAGGGCCACACCCAGGACTGTGATCTGAGAAATATAACCTCTTTAGAAACTCACCAGTGAATGTTATATAAAAATAGGGACTGTGCCATACTTGCTTCATTTAGATATCATGAGATAAAATTATTTTTATATTTTTAGTGACTCCCAATTAAACAACAAGTTTTTATACCAAAGAGAGGCAGAGGGACATAAGACTTTAGGAGAAATAGAAATAAACTGTGATCAGTACTGGAAAATAACTTCCTCCTGGCTGTATTTGAACAAAGAGTTCTGAGGAGAAAAAAGTTGGAGGAAGATCCTCTCTTGCACAGCTGACTTAAACTCTACTTGATAATGGAATATTTGTCACCCAGAGTGTGATACTTGGTGTAATGACTGTCCTCCCAGAATGTCATGTTTGTGGTGTTTTAACCACAAGTACAAAGTAGAAATTAATCCTTGACTTTCATATACTTAGTTATCTCTAAACACAATTTAGTTTTTCAGATACAAGGGTAAGTGAGAAAACTTGGTAGGAAGACACGATAATCCAATCCAAGAATTTGCTTTTAACCAAGTGTTTGGAGGTGATTCTGAAAGAACTTCTCATTCAGAGAATAAAGCAATGCCAACGTGGCCTCTGCAGGGACAATTGCTAATGATAGCGTCCTGTCAGTCAAGGCTTCCTCTGCATCTTGCTTGTAGAACATTCGGACACTAGAAGCTTCTTTGAGTTACTGCATTTCCTGTGAGAATGTCTCCTTCTTTCAGGTTTTTGACTCTGTGTGAGGTACTCAGCTGATTCATCATCCCTGTCAACTTTTCAGACCTGCAAAGCTGCCCTCTCCCTCAGAATTTATGACACTCTCAGAATATGAGTAATCACACTGTATGTCTCACAAAGTAAAACATGACCATGTCTTCAGACCTCAGATTGTTCAGTTTCATGTAGACTGCACTCATAAACATGTCTCTGGTCATGGCGACTCAGGCCTGAAACTCTGTGAATACTTTGTGCCACCATTGTTTGGATGTATCCATGCCATTCACTCAAGCCTTTTTCCTGTGGCCTGTCACACTCACGGCATGTAGCTGTGAAGGTTTATTTGGAAGCCATGCAGGACAACTTCACTGAGTATCCATGCTTCCTCAGGCTGGACCACGTACACATGGATGTGAAAACTTATGGAGAGAAGACAGGACTGGGTAAAATCTCCCTTGACTGACAGCGGTACACTACCAATTCAGCAACTGAGAAGCCCCTTACCTGTAGCAACTGTCAACAGGAAGAAGATTGTCCAGCTTCAGTTCTTGGTGAGGGCTGTATGCTGTGAAGACTTCTGTATGGAGGGTGATGTGTAAGTCGATGTGGTCAGGGCACAGATATGTCCATATAACCAGTCCACTTTGGCTCACTTACATATTCATAAGCAGAGTGCTTCCTAGCAGAATAAATTGTGCACCTAAGAGAAGATTGTTGACATATTGTTCATGTGCAGAGTAAGCCTGAGTGTTTAAGTCCTAATCATTGTTGTAGGATATGTGACCCTGTCAAGCGTCTGAACTCTGTGAAGGCAGAGATCATTCCACTAAAAAACTAGTCTCCACCAAATGTTCTCTATTGGGAATTTCTCTTTCAATAACTCTGGGATCTGCTGAGCCTTCTCTGAACTTCTGTAGTGAATATCATATATTTGAAAGTAGTGAGTGTTTTAATGTTTAGATTATTTAAATTAATTATACCATCCATGTCACTCAGATTGCTACTATCAAGAGATACTGCAATCCTAGAACCCCTATTATATATTTGATTTTATTCCCTATTGTGTTTAGTAAATTCTCCCCATAGAGTAGTGTATTTTACAATACTCCAGCAATTTTCATTCTATTCTTACTATATGCTGTTTCCTGAATAAAGGAAGCCACAGTATTTCCAAGAAAACTTTTCTATCACTCCCTCTCTATCTGCTTCTGGGGCTGCAGCCCATATTATGTGAGATCTGAGTTCCCCCTGTTTCCCAGCCTACATTCTGCAGGGGAGGATCCTGTCTAGGCTCACAGGGCATTGACCTCTAGTTTCTCTCTTCCAGTATTATATATCTGTGCCTTGTGTTTAAAATGCTCCATGAGATACAAGACTGACATCATGCCTGGAAATAGTGAATTGACTTCACTAAACACCAATGACTCTGCAGGTTATCCCCAAGGAAATCTTTTCCTGGGGCTTCCAGATGTACTGACAAACTTGACAACCTCTTGATACCAGAAAATTTTTGATGACTTTTTATCTCCTTTAGATTCTTCTGGATAAAGGTTACATCTGAGAATCTTTGCA
>PVJL010017612.1:0-17824 GCA_004026885.1 Lyroderma lyra
TGCTAACTCAGATCTACTGAGCCATCTCTGCTGAGCTAAAGGATTAAAATGAGCCTCCAGGGCCATTTAGACTTCCTCAGTACATCTCTGACACTTGAACGTTCAGTAAATACTTCCTTCCAGTGTAAGCTACTGCCTGGGGGAATAGTGGAAAGCTGTATGAGGGCAGTTCTCTATATATTTTCAACAAGAAAAAAGAGTTATTCAAACCATGCCTCAGGACTCTACTCATATTTCAGGGTGGGACTACTTAGTTTACTGAGTTCTGTCATTCTGTCACCTGTCCACACCAACCCCCCACCTTGGAATTTAGCAGGACTAATGACTTCCTGAGTCAAAGTAAGTAGTTTCATAGGAATCCAAAAATTGCTATTCTTTCATCCATTTAAACTTTAGAATTACATAACAATTCATTTCTAAAAGACCTGCTGGGATTTTGATGGAAACTATTGACATTTTAAGACTTCTGATCTATGACTATGGGTATTGATCAATTTATTTAGGTCATCTTTAATCTATCTGGTTATTAGCCATTATAGTAAAATTTTTGTTAGACTTTAGGGTTTCCCCTTGCCAGAAATCACATAATAAAATGCTGTCTTAGAAGAGCTTCTGGGAAACTGACTGTAAGATGTAAAATTGTATGCAAAAAGTTTATTGGGGTATACACTTGGGATAAACAGCAGTGGTCAAGTGAAAGAAGTAAGATGTAGCAGGAAGAAGTGTGAATTGTAATGAGGCAGCAACAAAGGTCAGACCTGCAGAAAGCTAGGATGGCTCTTTAGGGTTGCCCCATCATGACACAAGGGGGGCAGGCTCTTATACCACCACAGAGACAGTCATTGGCACAGTCTGCCCTTGTACCTGAAAAGGGTACACAACCTTTGATGAAGGAGCTTGCTTTGGCTGAGGACAACTCCCACTCAGCTGAGAAATTGGAACGACCAATGATCCCAGCAACTTGAGGAATGGGTACTTCAGTTTTGAAGGGAAATCTGGGTACCCTGCCACAGTGTCTACTGTATACCATCCAGTGCACTGCTTCATCCACACACATTATAGAGTGAGTTAACCTAGGAGTCTGGATGCTATCTTTTCCTCATGGCATCACAGCTGATCTTTAGGGCACAACTAATACTTAACCATCTTCTCTTTCTCCTACCCATTCTCTATTCCTCTCACCTGCACCTTTTACCCTCACAGCATCTCTGTGAGCCTTTGTAGCTTAATTAGTGTGATGATTGAGATTCTTATCCCTGAAGTGCGTAAGACCTTTATAAACATGATTTTCTCAAGGCTTGGATAGTACATTTTCCCATTTTCTGTTAATATTTGGCAAGGGGAAAGTCAAAGGGGCAAAAGGAAGCTTTTGGAAATAATGAAAAAGTACTATATCTTGAATGTGTCAGTGGTTACATGATGTACGTTCCTAAAAATGCTTCAGACTATACTTAAGATGGGTGCATGTCACTGTACATAAGTGATATTTCAATAAGGTTTAGTTTTAAAATTGAGAAATGGAGTAATAAGTGGAGCCCCAACTAAATAAATTATACACTAATAACCTTAACTGTTTGTTGAAATGAAGACTTAGTTTATACTCACAAAACAGCTTAATTACAAAGGACATAGTACAGTCATGGCAGAAGAGAGAGAGCATTGAAAGAGGCTTGGGGTTCCCAGGAGCAGGCTTCTTGGTCTACTCACTACTGGGTCACCTCACACAGGATATGCATTGTCCTCAGATCTTAACCATCAGTGTTTTGTGAAACACCTCAGTGCTAGGAAGCCCCAAATTTGCCTGTACTGGGGATCTCATGTTGAATTGTTCACATAAATCTATTCTACCTATGTGACTAGACTTAATCTTAGATTCCTAACATCCAATCTCAGTCTCAACCAAAACCGGGTACTAATCTTAAGCGAAATCATCATTAATGAGCAATAAATACAGGCTGATACTTCTCTGTAACAACTGGCAAATCTGTGGTTTCAAAACATCACGTATCTTTAGTTAATAGATTCTATATCATTTACCTAGGGTTAACAACTCTGAAGATAAGTATTCAGCGAATCCAGACCAGCTGCTGTAAACAAACATATTCGTTTCTACCTCCATTGTGTAACATTAGCTCTGCATCTTCCTCATGATAAGCATAAATTACTCCTACCAACTCAGTGGCAACTTTCCTCACCTAGTTTTCTCTTGGCATCAGAAACCTAAACATTAAACAGAACTAGTGATTACAGCTATGATAACAAAGGTGGAGCCCAACATCAATAAACAATGACAAACCAAAAAAAAAAGTTAACCTCCACATAAGACCCAAAACAATAAACTGTTCAGAAGAAAACATTGTTACTAAAGTTATAGACCTTGGGTTTAGGGAGGACTTTATGAACCTGACCTCAAAGGCAAGAAAAGTAAAAATAAATGACTGTATTCCCTTTGCTGTATATACATCCCCATGACTTACTTGTTTCATACTTAGAAATTTGGACCTCCTATTCCCTTTCACCTCCCCATTTTTTAAAAATTAGTCAATTACAGTTGACATTCAATATTATTTTATATTAATTTCAGGTGTATGGCATAGTGGTTAGACATTTATATAATTTAAGAATTGATCCTCCTGATTGGTCTAGAACCCACCTGGCACTGTACTTTGTTATTACCATATTATTGACTATATTCCCTGTGATTTACAGCCCCATGACTATTTTGTAACTACCAATTTGTACTTCTTAATCCCTTCCCCTTTTTTTATCCACCACCCCAACCCCCTTCCCTATTGGCAACCACAAAAATGTTTTCTGTATCTATGAGTTTGTTTTTATCTTATGTGTTTATTATTTAAATTCCACATATAAGCAACATCGCATCCCACCTATCTTTCTCTATCTAACACTCCACTCAGTACCCTACAAGTCCACGCATGCTACCACGGATGGCAAAAACCTATTCCCTTTCATGGCCAAGCAGTGTTCTATTGTATACCACGGGTACTGAAACATGTATGCACATTTTAAGAGATGTTATCTATGCATTACTTTTTGAAGTTGAAGTGAATTACAGTAGCAATGTGTAGTATGACATTCTCTCAAAAGATGGCATTAATCAAATGAATGCTAGTGTCACTATGCAACAGACAGGACAGTCAAAGAAAATAGCAGAAGCACCATTGTCATTCAAGGAGTATTCTGAAGTGGTATTTGAAATTCGAGAACGTTATCTGAGTTCCCCCCACGTTCTGCTGACTTAACACAACTTGACTTCTACCTATAAGGGACCTTAAAGGATGTGGTGTATCGTAGAAAACTGGCTACACTGGCAGTACTTAGAGAAGAAATGGAAACAGCATGTGCAGTGATAACAAGTGGACACCTCGGTCAACGTTGCTCAAGCAGTAGTTCACCATAATCAGAAGTGTCTGGATGCTGATGGTAACCACTATGAGCATCTCTTGTAATGGCAGAAGTCAAATGTGACTTGTATTCATTTTTTGCTATCAGTATATATTGAGTATTACAATTTTAATACAGTTTTTTCCTTCCTTAAAATGTGTGTACATTTCTTAGCTCCATCTGTATATTTATCATCTCCTTTTTACCCATTCATCCATCGATGGACACCCAGGCTGCCTTCACACCTTGGTCATTGTAAACAGTGCTACAATGAACATATGGATGCAAAGTCCCCTCGAAGTAGTAGCGTTTTGGGTTTCTTCGGGTAAATACCCAGAAATGGGATTACTGAGTCCTTCTTTGTCTCTTGTTATACCCTTTGTTTTAAAGTCTAATATGTCTGGTATAAGTATTGTTACCCTTGCTTTTTTTGTTTGTTTGTTTCCATTTTCATGAAATAACTTTTTCCATCTCTTTACTTTCAGTCTGTAAGTGTCTTTCAATCTGAAGTGAGTCTCTTTTATAAAGTATATGTAAGGGTTTTGTTTTGTTATCCATTCAGCCCCTCCTATGTCTTCTGATTGGAGCACTTAATCAATTTACATGGAAAGCAAATGTTGATAAATATGTAGCTGTTGCCATTTTATTATTCATAATTTTCATCTTTTTTTTTTTCCGTCTTGAATTCCCTCTAACATTCCTTGTAATACTAATTTGTGGTGATGAACTCCTTTAGTTCTTTCTTGTCTGGGAAGTTCTTTATCTGTCCTTTGATTTTAAATGACAGCCTTGCTTGATTGCAGATCTTTGCTTTTCATCATATTGAATATTTCATGCCTATACTTTCTGGCCTGCAGTTTCTGTTGAGAAATCAGCTGACAATTTTATGGGAGCTCCCTTATAAGTTACTAGTTGCCTTTCTCTTGCTGTTTTTAGAATTCTTTGTCTTTAACTTTTGCCATTTTAATTATAATATGCTTGGTGTGGGGCTGTTTGGGTTCATCTTCTTTGGGACTCTCTGTGCTTCCTGGACTTGTATGTCTATTTCCTTCATGAGGTTAGGAAAGTTGTCAGTCATTATTTTTTCAAATAGGTTCTCGATCCCTTGTTCTCTCTCTTCTGCTTCTGGGACCCCTGTGATGCAAATGTTGTTATGCTTGATGTTGTCCCCGAGGTCTCTTAAACTTTTTTTTGTTCTGATTGGGTGATTTTTGCTATCTCGTCTTCCAAGTTGCTGATTTACTCCTCTGCTTCATAGTCTGCTTGTAAACAGTAGAATCAGGATTAAACTCCAAGTTTTGTATGACTCTCAAATTTGTGCTATTTCCACAATGCCTGACTTCCTCTTACAAACAACAAAAAACAATCACACTTAAAATAGCTATCCTATTTCTCTATAAATACCATAATTTTTCCACATTGTATATGTGCCTTTTTATTTTCTATCCACCTACAATCAGTAAGTATACATGGATAATATATAAACACTATTCAACACACACTTGCCGACTTATTATGCGTAACTTTTGTGTAGGAGTTTTCTTTGAAATCAAGACCTCAGACTATTTATTTACTGAGGAAAAGGGGAATTCACCCTTCATTTTAATGAACCAATTCAATACCTGAGTAAATACATCGTATTAAACAGGCTATAAACTCACATTTGCAAAACCCATTGGCACAAAATTATAGAAAGTTCACTCACACTGAACAGCATGTAAGGGTAAATCCAAGGTCTATATAGAATAAAAGAAAGAGTACAGAGCTTAGCGTCTGAGAATACTTTTTTGGAATCCCACCACGTGATCAGAAGCAAAACATTAAATCTTCGAGTTTGCTTCATTATTTTTATAGTAGGACTGTGAATAGCTACCTTGCAGCCAAACCTCTGTGTACATGAAAGTCAAATATTTTCTTAGGAAACTGTCTAGGACAATGGATAAAGATACACAATTCCCAGTCATAGGAAAATATGGCAATACAGAAAGTCCTCGGTACCACCCACATAATCCAATAAAAGTGTTAATATTCCATTGTATGTATATTTCACATTGTCTTTATCCATTTTCTGTTGATGGATACTTGGGTTGTTTGCATATCTTGGCCATTGTGAATACTGTTGCAATGAACATGGGAGTGCAGATATCTCTTCAAGTTCTGATTACAATTCTTTTCAATACAGACCTAGAAATGGGATTCACGGGTCATAGATCCATACTATTTTCTATAGCCACTACAGCATTTTACATTCCCACCAAAAATGTATGAAGCTTTCCGTTTCTCCACATCCTTTATATTTCCTGTCAGTTGCAACCATATGGATGAATCTGGAGGACATTAGACTAAATGAATGAAGTTAGTCACAGAAGGACTAATACTGCATGATTCCACTTACATGAGGTATCTAAAATAGTTAAACTAATAGAAACAGAATACAAGAGTGGTTGCCAAAAGTTGGTTGATAATCACTAGAGAACATATTAAAATACAAATCACTGAGCTCTACCCACAGAGTTTCTGATTCAGTAGATATGTAGAGTCCAAGAATTTGAATTTCTAAGACGGTTCCAGGTAATGCTGATACTAACAATACAGAGACTACACCTTTAGAATGATTGGGGAATAACATAATTGTTCTATTTTTATACTCCATGTAACCACACACGAACTTCATTTCTTTAGCATGATTCTGTTTTAATCCATGCTGACTTTGTTTAATCTGATAAAATTATTCACTTGCATTCTTTCCACCAGATGCTCCTACCTATACATATATGGTATGTCCTCTCCTTTTAATCATTAAGCCTCTAGGACATTAAGTGTCGAATTCACTTAAGAATAAAGCTTCAGGTCTATTAACCATGACAAACCATTTCCCTAATAATCAAACCTCAAACTAGAATAAGGCTTTATTTAGTTAAGTAAAGATAACACCTTGGTCTCAAATTATATTTCAGATCTGCACTCATGAAAGTGAAATAGCCCCATGGATTACATCACCTGGAAATAGAACAACATCAGGACCTGCTACCATGATCAATTGCTCCCTACCACAGCCCCAACCTATCAATAGAGCCCATGACACCAATTCCCATAGTATGATTTTTCCCTTTATATAACCTAGTTACTAGAGAACTTTGGGGAGCCAGGTTTTTCAAAGCCCCAGCTCACCTGTTTCTCAAGGCTTGGTGCCAATTCTTCAAATAAACCTTTACTTTCTTTGCTGTAATCTCCTGTTCATATCTTGTTTGGCTTGGATGCATGTAGGCAAGTGGACACTTTGAGTCTACGGTAACATCTATAACATACGAGTTCGGACAATTAATTTCATGAACTTATCTTAGAAAAAATCCTGCATACCTCATCTCTGAATATCACTATGGTCATCTTTGAAGTACTCCCCTGAGAAAGTTATGCACCCCTGCCAGTGCTTAGTCCACTTTCCAAAGCAACTTTGGAACTCTTTTTCTGGAATGGCCATCAAAGCTATTGTACCTTGCCAAGGTCATGACACCTTACCGAGTTGTACAGTGTTATCAATGTAAGCACCCAATGGCAAGTTTGCGAACTTAATTGTCAGATTTTGTGTTTGAAAACAGCTTTGATGGTCATTCCAGAAAAAGAGTTCCAAAATTGCTTTGAAGAGTGGACTAGGCACTGGTGTCAGTGCATAGCTTCCCAAGGAGAGTATTTCAAAAATGACTACGGTGATATTCAGAAATGAGGTAGGTAGTACTTTTTCTAGGATGAGTTCAGGAACTTAATTGTCAGACCTTGTATCTCTTTCACTGTAATTAGGTCATTTGCAGTTTAGCATTTATAAATTCATCTTTGGTTCCCTTCACACTCCCCAACCTTCTTATACTGTGAGCTCCTTGGGAGACAACCTGACTAATTCATCTATAAAAGCCCAACCTCAAAAAGGGGCTGAGATGGAGAGTACTCCGTTATTACTATAGAAACTAAAGTTGCATAAAATTCTGTGCTGTTCAATCCAGAGGCTGCTACCCATATGTAGTTGTTTATATATAAATTATTTAAATTAAATTAAAAATTTTGTTCCCTAACCACTCTAGCCACATTTCCATCATCATGAAAAATTCTACTGGACCATACTGGTGTAATGCTAAATACAGAGAAATACTGTCCAATATAGCTCAGATTTCCAGCTGCTGAAGCCATCTCCACCTAATTCTAAACACTGCGGGCTGATGGCTCACACATAAGATAGTACCACCAAATGCTTTAACTCATCATTAAATGTGAACACTGGAGTGTGATGCTAAAACTTGTTCTATTGCTCCATCTTCTGTCCAACTATTGATATTGTACATTCAAAGGAACTAATTCATAGTGACAAAATCTTACATTAAGAAAAAGGAGCTCAAATAAACAATCTAATTTTATACATCAAGTAACTAAAAAAAGAATGAGCAAAGATCAAAGTCATGAGATGGAAGTAAATAATTATCAGAGCATAAATAAATAAAATAGAGACTGGAAAGACAGTAGAAAAGATCAATGAAACAGAGTTGGTTTTCAAAAAAGAAATAGAATTGATATATTTTAGCTAGACTCAGCAAAAAAAAAGAGACAACTCAAATAAGTAAAATCGCGAATGAAAAAAGAGATGTTACAACTGAGACCACAGAAATACAAAGGATCATAGGAGATGAACAATTATATAACAACAAATTGAATACATTTGAAGAAATGAATAAATTCTAAGAAACATAAAACATAACAAGCCTGAATCAGGAAGAAATAGAAAAATCTGAAGAGATACATAATGTATAAGGGAATTGAATCAGTAATAAAAAATCTCCAACAATGAAAAACCCAGTACTAGATGGCTTCACTTGTGAATTCTACCAAATATGTAAAGAATTAATACTAATACTTCTCAAACACTTCCAAAAATTGAAGAGGAAGGGATACTTTCAACTTACTTTGTGAGGCACACACTATGCTGATTACTGAAGCCATGCAAGGACACTAAAAGGAAAGAAAATGACAGGCTGTATCACTGATGAGCATAGATGCAAAAATCCTTGAAAAAATACTAACAAACTAAATTCAACACCACATTAAGAGAATTATACATCACAATCAAGTGGAATTTACCTCTGGGATGCAAGTATGGTCCAACATGCAAACTAATAAATGTGATACACCAACTTAACAAAATAAAGGATAAAAATCTTATGATTTGTTTCAATAGCTACAGACAAGCATTTGACAAAATTCAACATCTTTTAATGATAAAAACACTCAACAAAATAAGTGTAGATGGACTATACCTCAACAAATTAAGAATAAGTGAAATGAAACTCAACAAAATAAATATCTTGAACTTCAGTAAAAATTCAGGATACAAAATTAACATAAGTAATCAGCTGCTACACTAAAAATAAACTATTCAAAAATATGTGAAACAATCTTATTTACAACTGTGTCAAAAAAAAAAAAGCTATTTAGAAATAAATTTAACCAAGGAGGACAAAGATTCATACTGAAAACTATAAAACAGTAATGAAAGAAATTGAAACATCAAACAAATGGAAAGATATATCAAGTTCATGGGTTGGAAAAATTAATATTGCTAAAATGTTCATACTACACAAAGCAATCTATACAATTGCTATCAAAATTTCAATCACATTTTTCACAAAAATAGAAAAAAATCCTAAAATTTATATAGAACCACAGATGACCCAAATAATTAAAGCAATCATGAGAAAGAAGAACAAAGCTGGAGACATCTCACTTAACTGATTTCAAACTATTACAAAGCTATAGTAATTAAAACAGTATGACACTGGCATAAAAACAGACACATACATCAATGGAACTGAATGGAGAACTCAGAAATAAACTCATAGATATATGTCAATTAATTTTGACAAAGGCACCAAGAATACAAAATAAGGGAAATGATATTCTCTTCAACAAATGATGCTGGGAAAACTGAATAGTCACATGCAAAAGAGTGAAGTAGAGGAACCACAAAAGACCCTGGACAGCCAAAGCAATCTTGAGAAAGATGTACCTTCGAAGTTGTAGGGATCACATGACCTGATATCAAACTATGCTATAAGGCTGTAGTAATCAAAACAGCATGGTAAAAATGACACATGGATCAATGGAACAGAATGGAGAGCCAGAAATAAACCCATGCCTTATTATACAGTTAATCTATGACAAAGGAGGTAAAAATGTACAATAGGGTAAAGATAGTCTCTTTGATAAATGGTGTTAAGAAAACTGAATAATAGACACATGCAAAAAATGAAACTGTATCACTTTCTTACACCACATATAATAAACTCAAAATGTCTTAAAGACTTAACTGTAAGACACAAAACCATAAAACTCCCAAAATAAATTAAAGGCAGTAAACTCTTATATCACTCTTAATATTAATAATATTTTTGTGTATATGTCTCTTTGGACAAGAAAAACAAACAAAAAGCATAAACAAATGTGACTGTATCAAACAAAATTTTTTGCACAGCAAAGAAAACCATCAACAAAATGAAAAGAAAACCTACTGAATGGGAGATGACATTTACCAATGATACATCTAGTGAGGGGTTAATATCTAAAATATATAAGAAACTCATACAACTTAACACCCAAACAAACAAACAATCTGATTAAAAAATGAGCAGAGGCCCTAAATAGACATTTTTCCTAAGAGGACATACAGATGATCAAGAGGCATATGAAAAAATGTTCAATATCACTAATCATCAGAGATATGCAAATCAAAACAAGATTGAGATATCACCTTACACCTGTTCAAATGACTATCATCAGTAAGTCAATAAACAACAAAGGTTGGAGTAAAGGAAACCCTCATGCACTGTTGGTGGGATTGTAAATTGGCACAGCTACTATGAAAAGCAGGATGGTGGTTCCCCCCCAAAATAAAAATAGAACTACCATATGACCCAGCAATTCTACTTGAATATTTATCCAAAGAAATACAAAACACTAATTCAAAAAGACATATGCATCTCTTTGTGCATTGCAGCATTATTTACAATGGCCAAGGAAGTAACCTAAGTGTCCATTGATAGATGAATGAAAAAAGATGTGGTAATACAATGGAATATTACTCAGTCATAAAAAAAACCAATGAAATCTCACCATGGATGACCCTAGAGGGTATTATGCAACAGCATGGATGACCCTAGAGGGTATTATGCTAAGTGAAATAAGTCAGACAGAGAAAGACAAATACCATATGATTTCACATACATGTGGAATCCAGAAAAACAAACAAACAGACAAGCAGAACAGAAACAGACTCACAGATACAAGAGAACATTTTGATAGTTACCAGATGGGAGGGGGTTGGAGGAAGGATAAAAAAAAAGGGAAAACAATTAAGATGTACAAATTGCCAGTTATAAAAACAATCACAGGGAGATCCAAGATGGCGGAGTAGATAAACACTGTGCCTGCTTTGTTCCTTGAACACATTAAAATTACAACTATAGACAGACACCGTGTGTGGAAGTGCAGCTTCAGATACAACATGAAAAACAGAGAGAGAAGAGTGAACACAGCCACCTAGTGGGGTCTCCCAGAAGGACTGTGTGATGAAAGATGCCAAAATTTGTCCTATTCCTCCCTCCTGTGGCCATGTCTTGTACTGCACATTCCGAAAAAGTGCAACCTTTCCACTGCCTCAGCCCACTGGCATCTGAATTACCTGCTCTCCAAACCAAGCCCTAGGGGGCTCCCGGTGGTGTAGTGGCTAGGCTTCAGCGCCCTCACCGCCGCTGGGTTCAATTCCCAGCCAGGGGACCAACCACAAAAAACAAAGCAAGGCCTTGCAAAATAATTCACATATGAATCTCCCTTCCTTGAATTCCTATCTCACTTTAAATAGTTATAGTTGTGTGCATTTGTCTGTTACTACCAAGAGCATGCCTCCCCTGGACCCAGTAGGGGCAAAGAGTTTTATATTCTCTCCTTTAATATTCACAACCATCAAGCCAGATGTCCTAACACGTTGCACCTAAAAGAGGTGAGGTGCTTTGCCTAAGGTCACACAGCTAGCAAGCTGAGTGGTGTTGTTCAACCCTATGTCTGTCTTACTTCCAATCCCTCAGCCCTCTCCCTGTTGCTAACACTGAACTCTTTAGTTAAATTTCCTTCAAGGAAGAGATTCGGTCTCCACTTTATTTTTCTCAGTCACAGGGTTGGATACGCAGTATAAGCTGGGTGGATGATGATGATTAAAAACTAGTTGATGATTGATTGATCATTTATTGATTGCTATTGATCAGTGTTGGATTGGAGTCAGTGACTGGCTAGAAAGCCACCTAAGGATGTGCCAGATGAATTTCTTTAAACCTAACAGGCTTGTTGAGGCCAATGAGATCTAGTACTCCTCTATTTGCTGCAAGTTAAAAAGGCTTTTTTTTTTTTTAATCACATTTGCCACATCAGAATGTAGGGGAGTTAGGAGCCTTACAGAAGTGAGTAAACTTCTAGAGATAGATAACCCTAATGCCTCGGTCTAACCAGAGTTTCAGAGTTGAGGTTTCATGTAATGGAATCTATTAAGAATAGAGCAAGCATTGCAAGCCCCGCGGGGGCAGACATCGCCCTCGGGGAGATTTCCTCCTTCCAGTTGAAGGGACATGTTTCTGACAGCTCCTTAGAGGCAATGGGCTTCTAGCTACAGAATAAAATCCAGGTGGTGGGCCAGGTCTGGGCAGGGGTCAGAGGGGGCCGGCCAGCCTTGACATGGGGACACCTGTGCTCAAGCCTTGCTCTGCTACCCACTGGCCTTCTGATTTTGGACAAGTGACTGGACTTTGAGCCTTAGTTTTTTCGCTTGAAAATGGGAGATCATAACTTGCTTTCCACGAGAAGAGAGCTAATGCTTTCTGATCTCAAAGCCTAGCATATTAGCGGTGCTACTACTACACCACATCAAATATAAACTTTAATGTCTTTGTCCAACCCCACCTCCTGTCCCAGATGGAATACTAGAGTTTGGAAGGAATCTAAAATTGCATATCACACACCTGTCTGCTGTGCATGCTTACATCTCTCTCATCACTAATCACACTATGTCCTAAGAGTCAGTTTAAGGTCCAGCCCCTGCCCCAGTTATACCAGAAGATTCTTGAGAGGGGCTGGGTCTGGTTTCTCTCTGAGTCTCCAGCACCTACTGCAAACACAGCAGGTGTCCACTGGGTGCTTCTTGAGGGAATTGTGAGGAAGGAGCCAACCTCCTCCATTTCCCAGATGCCCTGGTACAGGATGAGGATGACAAAGGAGAACTAACCAAAGAGCTGGCAGCCTCAGGTGCCCATCTCGGTCCTGCCATAAACTGTGATCTTGGGAGACTTGCTGACATCTCAGAGCCCCAGTTCCTTGAACTGTGAAGTGCGGATAATGCCCCTTATTCCCAAGAGTCTTTTATAAGTTAGCATGGAGTTCTGATAAAAATCTGAAAGTGACATTTCAGAAAAAAGAAATTTAACTGGGAAGAACCACTAAAGTCTACTCTGTCTCCTTTTGATGTGGATTGTTTCTGGGCCAGTTTGTCTTAAGTCCTGGCTCCTACCGGTTCATATGAAACAATGCTATCCTTAGTTCTTGGTATAAGGTGCATAAATTAGAAAATGAAAAATGTGTGAATAACATTGTGTGAAATTAGAAATAAAAAGACAATCATTCTAAATGTATAGCTTTTTAGCATGGGTTATACATTTTAAATCAGAGTTAATGCATGACAGTAATAATGCATAATGTCTGGCGGCGGTTGGACTATGAAGGGTGTCTGGCACCCCCCAGCATCCATTATTTTCTGTTAATGAATTTTAAAAAATTCAGATTATTAACAGGGTATAAGTCAGTCAAAATAATAATGGAATTTCCTGTCTTTCTTTGCAGCTAGTGACCATGGGACAAGGTTTTGGGCAACAGGACATCAGTGGACGTGTTGAGTGCAGCTTCCAGGAAATGTCCACCGTAGGGCCAGTGGCTGGAGTTAGAGCAGCCATTTCAAACCATGAGATGCCAGAGGGTGGAACAGTGAGATAAAAGGAATTAAGTCTCTTTTAAAATTTGTGAGCGATCTTGCTCGTCAGTCCTATTCTGTCTATCTTCAGACTTTTACATGAAAAAAATGCTTTTCCTTTTTTAAGCTACTTTTCACTTGGGTGTGTATTAATCTCAGCTGAGATACGTGGTTCTAATGACAATTTGCATGGAGTTGGAGTTTTATAATTCACAAAGAGCTTTCAGAGGAAACTAATGTGACATATTTGATGAAAATACAGTGAGGAGCTACTATGTGCCAGGCCCTGGGCCATGTGCTAGGGACAGAAATGAACCAAATAAAGCCCCTGCCTTCTAGAATCCACCACCAGCAGGGGAAACACACAGGCAATTCTAACCTAAGAGATAGGACTTACAATGGGGAAGCAGGGAAGCGCGGAGTGCCCTGGAACCCAGAATCCGGGTAAGGACATGCCGGGAGGGGACCGGGTGGTGGGTTAGACAGGGAGCCCAGGTCCCAGGCGCTAATCCCAGGCTCTGCTTTCCCGTGAAAGGTGGCTGCGAATTGCGCTCTGTGTATTTTCTGCTCGGCGAGGGCCACACGCTTGTTGGAGGGCTCTCTAGAGTCTGGTTGGGGTAGCGCCCAGCTCTACTTTCTGAAGGGGATGTTACCAGCTGGGGTGGGATTGACTCAGGCATAAAAGCAACACCTCACCGCCCACGGCCAACCCACTCGGGGCCTCTCTGGGCTGTGAAATCTGTCAGGACCAAGGGAGCCTCCAAGTGGCTTGGCTGTGCTTGGAGCCACGCAGCACCTTCTCCCCTACATAGACAGTAACCCCCAGTGAAAGAGCATTACGATGCCAGGCCAAGTGCTCCGTGCTTTAGACATACTCACCTCATGTCTCAAGACGACCCTGCGTGGCAAGCTTTGTTATCCCCATGTCACACACGTGGAAACAGGGTGACAGGAGAAATGGTAGCTGGCCCACCTCCCGTGACTGATGAGAGCCCGGGCAGGCTCGGGTCTCAGGGGTGCCTGACTTTAAGGCCTGTGGCCTTTGAACCCTCACTCTTCTGCTTTTCCATCACAGTTCCAGCTGGATTCTGCACCCTCCACAACCCTCAGAACCAAGAGGCAGGAGGGACCTGGCGTATAATTTAGATTACTGCACTTTAGGTCTCCAAGGTCATTAGAAATGATCTCAGGCATCTCACTTCACAGATGAGGAAACGGGTCCACAGGGACGTGGACACATGGGTCCATGCTCAAGGATCCCCATGTGCTGGTGACAGAAGCACAGCCCTTTTAGGGCTCCTCGGCCAGACCCCTCTGCTGCGCTGCCTGCTGCCGCAGGGCTCAGTGGTTCCCTCTTGGTCTGAGCTCTGGTTCCTCATAAAAGTGATGTCTGCAGAGAAGACACCGGATGTCAGACCGTCTCAAATACTGGTGAGCCAAGGAGCCTAAACGAGCCTAAGCTTATCTGACCCTAAATTCTGTGCTTTTATCACTACTCCACCGCATTTCCTAGACAAGATACTCGTCATGTGTGTGCACACATGTGCGGGGGCACCTGTGCCAGTTACACCTGTGCCAGTCACACCTGTGCATGAGCCGTGGCCCTTCCTCTAAGCTCCAAACAGCGGCCAAGTTTCTAGTGTCGGCCAGGCCACTCCCCCTGTCTTGACAAACCTGTTTGCACAGGTATGTGGGGGTAGGGCTGCCACAGCAACCACCATGGCTAACTCTGAGCTGTGGTCTTCCAAGTGACCCCTTCAGTGGTCCTGGAGAACGCTGAGTCCAGTACAAGTTCTCTTTTCTCCAACACCTGGGTGCTAAGAGGTACAGGCACTGTCCCTCAGAACCCAAGGCCCCGTGGCTGGAGTGGGAGCTCAGGGCCTTCCTGCCACCTCCCAGGGGGAAGGGCCGGGGCTTATCCACAGCCTGGACTTGAGCTGTCAGAGGCCGGCCACCCCACACAGGCAGCTCCTGCCCGCAGTATGAGGCGGAGACTCTGGGCCCAGGAGGTTTTGTCCAGGCCAACCTGCACAGGTAGGGTCAGCTGGGTCTGGCAGGGATAAGCTTTTAGTGATGAGAGCGTGTAACTCTCTTCCTTTTCTTTCCCCTTTTCTCCATCTTTGTCACCATCTTTCTGGACCTTATTCTCCTATATAATAATCCTTTCCTCCCGGAATGAAGCAGCCAGCCTGTCCACATGGGTCCCCATCCTTCCACACTGTGTGACCTGGACCTGGGAGTACTCCCGACAGATGCCTTGGCCCTTTGGGGGCTGGGGGAGGGGAGGCACCATGAAGTAAGTACCTGTCCTGACCTCCAGGGACAATGTGGTTTTCTCCAGCAGAGCTTCTCCTCCAGGACCAGGTCTTGTTACCTCTCTCTTAAAGCAGGGAGAAGAGCCACTGCCTTCCTTGATGCCAGGGGCACCACTGACATTGTATTCATGGGGAATGGCGCCCCCTGGGGTTGTGCGATGGGACAGCCCTGACAAAGGGTCTGGCACAGAGTATGCTCAGTGGGTGACTGGGATCAATTAAATGGAATTGCGTTTGGGTTTGAATTGAGAGGAACATAGACAGGTGAAAAACAAAGTGTCAGTAGAGGGCACAGGGCAGAGGTGGCCAGGGAAGGAGGGGCGGCTGAGGGTGGAGGTGGCAGGAGAAAGGTCTGACAAGGTCTCTGTTACCGGAGCCCAGACTGCAGTGGGGCCCCCGTCCCAGCCCGGCCGTCCTTGCATCCTGCTCGGAACCTTTTTGGAAAGAGTTTTGAAACAGAACCGATTTCTGCCCTGCCACCAGAAGGATGCACCTTCCATGCTGACTCCCCATAGACATAACTGGACAGTTGGTGTGGCACAGCTTTTAGAGTGAGTCAGGCCTGAATTCAATACCTGAAGCAGCCACAGTTACAGGACATCACCAATGAGCCTCAGCTTCCTCACCTACAAAATGGGAATAATGAAGCCAACTCATCCGATCAATGTAAGAACTGCAGTTGTATCTGGGATGTGACCCACCCAGTACTTCTGGCACAGACTTGTAAAGGTTCGTCCTTACCCTTCATTGTTCTGCAAGAAGTTCTCAGCAGGAGGTTGGCGAGAGTGGTTTTTCAGGCAGAACCTGCTAGTAGCCTAGGTGAGGCCAGCCAGAGGGACAGCTAAACCTGACCAGGGCTCTCCTGGGCCCGGGATGCCGAAGGAGACAGAGGGAAGCCCAGGCACAGCACAACAGGGGCTTTCCCTCCACATGGCACCGGTCCGCGCTGGGGATTCGTGGGCTTGGTGCACTGGGCCCTTGGTGAGCCTCAAGCTCATTACTGGCATGCTGTCCACAGCTGTCACAGTGCCTGGTTGTCCCACAGACAGCTTCTCTCTCGTCAGCCTGCTCACATGAGGGCTCTTCCTTCTCTCACGACCCTCCTTGTGCTTCATGCCCTGTACTACGTGCGTGTCCCCCATCCCATCCTTCCTCAGAAGCCTTCTCCGACCCCCTAGCCTGGGGAATGTCCACAACCCCAACCTGGCCCCATTTATCTCCCTGAAGGCACCTATTGACCTGGGGTGTCCTCCCTTGGACCTGAGCCCTCCAAGAGCAGGGGCTTGGGTGTCTCATTCGTTTTCATGTCCCTGAGGGACTGGAGCAACGTCAGTGCTTAGACAGCGTGTCTAAGAGGCTGTGTCGGAGCGAGAAGGGTGGCCAGGCCAGGGGCAGCAGGCGCTCCAGGCAGCGCGAACCGTAGGCGCAGGGCGGCGGCGCAGAGGCAGGCGCAGTGCTTCTAGCAAACGGCCTGTGCACGACGGAGGCCAGCGGAGCAGGCGGCGCTGGGCGGGGGCAGGCAAGCAGCATCCTGAGGAGAGGGGGGCTGTGCAACGGGACTGACGTGTTGGCTGGTGGGATCAGCGGGCCCCGGGATTGCAAGCAGAACGCTGGTTTCCAGAATCTTCAGCCTAATCCCCAAGAGAGACCAGCCTGCAGCTGCCAGACGGAGGGCGCCTGGTCTTCCATTTCCCGTGAACTACACATGGAATAAGGAGAGTGCATGCAGTGAGACCCCAAAAGCAACGTTCTCAACTGACTGACTTAAGTGACTCACTCCATGGCGTGTGTGTGGCTCTTTCTTCACCCCGGACTCAAGCTCAGGCAGTTCCGTGAGCTTCCTGGCTGCAGCCACAGCAATCCCTGCTGTCACTTTAACTCTGAAATCAGAGTCTCAACTCAGATGTTATTCTGAAATTTCATCACCCAGTACCAGGTATTACCCAACACTTCCATGTCCATTGAAAGGCTTTTCCCTGCGGTTCCGCCCTCAGGCCTCAGGTGAGCCTTTCCGCCTCCCCCCCCCCCCCCCCCCCCCCCCCCCCCCCCCCCCCCC
>PVJL010017613.1:0-17818 GCA_004026885.1 Lyroderma lyra
ATGGGTTGTTTGTCTGTTTTCTTTGTTGCTTTCAGTTTTATATTCCTCATATGAGTGATGTCATACAGTTTTTTGTTTTTTCTGTCTGTCTCATTGCACTTAGCATGATGATCTCCAAGTCTATCCATTTTGTTGCAAATAGAAGTATTTCATCTTTTCTTACAGCTGAGTAATATTCCATTGTGTATATGTACCACAGCTTCTTTATCCAGTCATCTGTCGCAGGGCACTTTGGTTGTTTCCATGTTTTGGCCACTGTGAACAGCGCTGCGATGAACATTGGGGTACATAAGTCTTTGTGGACAAAGGTTTTCAAGTTTTTTGGGTAGATCCCCAGAAGAGGGATTACTGGGTCAAATGGTAACTCCCTTCCCAATTTTCTGAGGAACCTCCACACCATCTTCCACAGTGGTTGTACCAGGTTGTCACCCACCAGCAGTGTGCCAGAGTTCCTTTTTCTCCCCATCCTCTCCAGCACTTGTTATTCCTTGTCTTGTGGATAATAGCCATTGTTTGAGATTTAAAAAAAAAAATTATATGTGGGTAGTTCCCTGGCTGGGAATCAAACCCAGGTTGCAGCATTGACAGCGCTGAAGCCTTAGCCACTACACCACCAGGGAACCCCCCCGCCCCCTTTTTTTTGTTTGTTTGAGAGTTTTTGTGATTGCTTAATGCCAAGGTGTTTTCTGAAGGCTTTTAACAGTGACTTTTACCCCTGTTTAAAGTGACTGGTTAGCAGAAAATATTGGTATTATCTGGTCACCCTTAAAACAGGCATGGATGACACAGCCATAGTTGTAATTAAAGGAGTGAGCTGTGAAATAGAACTGGGAAAACAGACACTTTTGCAGTTTGATGTTAAGGCCCATGGCACAGATGTTGCCAGGAGAAGGCTGGTAGGCTTCAAGGGGCCACACAGGTAATATACACCTTGACCCAGACTCAAGACATTGTCAGCCCCTAAGTTGAAATTGTCAGCAGCCTGAGTGACTCTCTCAGGACTAGGCTCATGTTAATCAGTCTCAGAGAGATGAAACCTAAACTAAAATGCCAGTTTATTAATTTGGAATAAAAGAGTTGACTGTTAAGCATAGCAGAATGTACGAGGTCTGACAATTAAGTTTGTGAGCTCATCCTAGAAAAATTGCTATGTACCTCATTACTTAATATCACTACAGTAACCTTCAAAGTACTCCTCTTGGGAAGCTATGCTGTGATGCCACCACCAAGTCCACCTTTCAAAGCAATTTTGGAACTCTTTTTCTGGAACGGCCATCAGAGCTGTCATTATATTATCCTTGATGTCTTGAATGTCACCAAAATGTCTTCCTTTCAATATTTGCTTTATCTTCAGGTGAAGAAAAAGTCACTGAGGGCCAGATTAGGTAAGTAGGGAGGGTGCTCCAATACAGTTACTTGTTTACTGGCTAAAACCTCCTTCACAGACATTGCCGTGTGAGCTGGTGCATTGTCATGATGCAAGAGCCATGAGTTGTTGACGAAAAGTTCAGGTCATTTTCATCTAATTTTTTCATGCAGCCTTTTCAGCACTTCTGTATAGTAAACTTGGTTAGTTATTTGTCCAGTTGGTACAGATTCATAATGAACAGTCCCTCTGATATAAAAAAGGTTAGCAACATCATTTTGACTCTTGATTTGGACTGGTGGAATGTTTTGGTTATGGAAAATGGGCTGACTTCCATTGTGTACTTTCACAGTTTGTTTTAGGATCATATTGGTACACCCACATTTCATCACCAGTATAACATGGCTGAAATCATCTTGGCTCTCCAAAAGGTCTTGGCAAACTTAGAGTCTCCTTTGCTTTTGTTCATTGATGAGCTCCTTCGGGACCATTTTTGCACTCACTTTTATCATGCCAAGATTTTCAGTTAAGATTTTCCTGACTGTTTCTCTATGGATGTTTACATGGCTTTCTGCTTCTCATAATCAGAGATGATTTTGACACAAAATTTGACAAATTTTTGCAGTGCTTTCATCAGTTCTGCTCATTACTGCCCACCCTGACCTCTCTTCATCAGTGATGCTTTCTCTCCCCTCGGAAAAACATTTAATCCATTTCTGCACTGGTGTTTTCTTCATGGCATTATTCTCATACACTTGGACTAACATGTCCCTGATTTCACTTCAACTGTAGCCAAGTTTAACAAGAAATTCAATGTTTGTTCATTGCTCTAATTCAAGCTCTGACATTCTTGTGATGGCACACCAAAACACACAACAATAATGAGCACCGCTCAGCAAGAGACCATCATATGTCGACACAAATACAGCTGTGAGAAAGATATACTAAGGTTATGAAACCTTGCTCAGTTAATTTGTACAGTGCTACCAAGGTAAGCACATGGTGGCAAGTTCACAAATTTAATTGTCAGACCTTGTATGTTTAGGCAGAGCAGAGTATTTTCTCTGTGTAGACAAGCAACAGGGAACCTGGGTTGTCGTCAGAAGGCTGCTTAGAGAAGACAGAATAACAGATGTCACTCCAATAAGTCTAACAATAAAAATGAATAAAAAAAAAGAAGATGAGCATAATAGACCTATGTTAAAAGTGTGATTTCAGACCTTGGAATAAGTAGTTTCCAACTAAAAAAAAAAAAAAAGAACAGCAGCATTTGTTAATGATATGCTCCTATATGGACATGAAAAGAATGATGGGTCCATCTCCTTGGTAGGGATAGCCTTGTTCCCTCCCTACTGTTGGTCCAAGTAAGGCACTGTATCCTTTTCCTCAGCCAGTGGTTGTATAGATGATGGTCTTGCCATTTGACTTCTGGAGGTTTGCTTTTCTTCCCTTTTTTTTATACAGTATTTTTCCAAACTGGATACCATGCAATGGACTGGAGTTTCCCTGAATGAATATCAGGTGCATTCCAGATGGGTCTCCTTGTAGTTTGGGGATTCCCAGGCTCTTCAAGGCACACAAAACAGCTAATCTTCCTGACTTACTTTCAAAATTTGACAATCA
The DNA here is from genome assembly GCA_004026885.1 of Lyroderma lyra. Taxonomy (NCBI): domain Eukaryota; kingdom Metazoa; phylum Chordata; class Mammalia; order Chiroptera; family Megadermatidae; genus Lyroderma; species Lyroderma lyra. The sequence continues at coordinate 2,990 of PVJL010017613.1, forward strand.
CATCCAACACATGGCAACTTTGATGACTAAGTCTGAAGAAAACCTTCATTCTCTTACCTTTAAATCTATGGGTATCCTCACTTATGCTCCCATAATCCAGGTGCATTCCATGATACTTTTAGTAGTATTTTTGAATGAGGTTATTCCTATCACATAGGAGATTTTTCTGACTGCTCAGTTGTCCCTGCTTTCACTTAGTTTGCTAACGTGAAACTTGGGAGGTGCCCAAAGGCCAGACTTTGTTCTGATAACTTTTACTCTCTGATCTGTGGCTTCAGATATCATTTTTAAATAGCTGGTTTACAGGCCTTTATAATCTTGTATGTAATTCCTGTAATATAGTCTTAAACCGACTACTTTTGAAAATTAATTTTTTGATAATACTTATTGTGGTACAGAATTCAAAAGTTTCAGGAGAGGACAACTGAAAAAATAGGACTCCCTTTTTCCCTGTATCCCATTTTCTTCCTTGGAAGCAAATGTTCTCATCATTTGGGAGATTACCCACTGAAGGTGCCAAGCTCTGAAATCAGTGTGTGTAATATCATAGTTAGCACCTTCTGTTTTTAAAATCAGCTTTCCCACTAAACATTATCACTTCTGTAAATGGTATCCACATCTTACTAGCCACCTAAACTCAAAAGCTTGGTGTTTTCTTTTAGTTCTGTTTACCCTTTTACCTCATTCGTATCTTCTTTGTCACCATATTTCATGGGCTTATCTATGGTGTATTTTGCAGCAGACATTTCCTTTCTGTTACACTAGACTGCCATCAGCTCCCAGCTAAATGGTGAGGTGACTTCCCTGCTCACATATTGTTTGACTGCCTGATGACTCCCCTGAGAACTGTGAGCTCCCTTTGCTGTAATACAGCTAGAATGGTGGATAGATTCTCTAGCCATTGCTTTTTCTCTCTTCTACAATTCACTTTCAGTTAGATTATGGACTCTCAGGGGACAGGAATCACTGTGCACCATATGTGGTATACACCTTTAGTGCTTACATCAAGCTTGTCCAACCTGTGGCCTGTGAGCTGCACATGGCCCAGAATGGCTTTGAATGCAGCCCAACACAAATTTGTAAACTTTCTTAAAACATTATGAAAATTATGCATGGACCTTTTTGTTTTAGCTGATCAGCTATTGTTAGTGTTAGTGTATTTTATGTGTGGCCCAAGACAATTCTTCTTCCAGTGTGGCCCAGGGAAGCCAAAAGGTTGGACACTGCTGGTCACACAGTCTTATATAGAGAGTGGATTCTCAACATGTATTTATTAAATGATGAGATGAACACTTTTTTTTGTTAAAGTAATTACAGTGTGGACATTTTGTTTTAAAAATGGAAAAAATATAACTGGTTTAGAATACAGGATTCAGCAGAAACAATGTTCCTTTTTTATGAGCTGGTAATCTATACCAAATCTTTTACTACAAAATTGTAAACAGGTATGGTTATGATTTTTGTAATAAAATTGTACCTCAAGTCTGGGCGTTACTTCTGTTGGACCCTGTAAAATGGCAAAAAGATGAGCAGATAACCTGCTGTGTTTTTTATGGTTTATCACTTTTTCTTTTCATTGAAACATTCTCTTTCCTTGCTCTGTAATATTGCACCATCATCCAGGACCTTCCACAAAACTATCTGTGCTCCTTCTCTCCTTTATTTTCCTCTTTAGTACTTATAAAGTACTAGATAATTTATTTAATCTTGTTTGTAAAATGTTCTTTCCTTTACTAGAATGTAAGCTTACGAGAGCAGGATTTTTTTGGCACTCTGTTGACTGCTGTATTGCCAGTGCTTGGCATGTGTTAAACTGCTCAATAAATATTTGTTGAATGTATAACCCGGTGAGGTACCAATTGTGTGTGTTCTTAAATTGATTACTCTTCCCAGTCTTCGATTACTACTCTTTGTTCTGTTCATTGTTACTTAGTATCAATCCTTTGAGGCCAAGGAGATATTTTTCATCTCTCTGCAAACAAAAGCTATAATTTGAGACTGAGTGACTGAGAGGCATGTGGAAGGAGGAAGTAGATAAGATAGTTCATAGTCTTGGAAAAAGACAACTTGGGCTGTGATCGCCAGTGACTGACCTCGTCTTAAAACATTCCCCACTTGTATTTTGCTAATCTATTTTGAGTGCCTTTAATGAAGGTGATTCATGTCCCTATTTGTTATTCTTATCGGAAAGTATATCCTTTTTGCATGGCTTAATTTCTCCTCCTTTCATGGTTAATATCGGTTTGGATTCCTTTGCTTAGGTACTGGTACTATTATTAAGGAGAAGGCCAGTTGATTGGGTTTGAGTTTGAGCCTTAAATAGATCATGTAGTCTTACAGAGACAAATTCTGTTTTGTGGCCTCATTTTACTCATCCATCTAGCCTTTGTGAACATATGAGCCTTGGGTCCCTTCTTCTGTGGGGACAGTCAGGCCTTCACATGCAGTTTAACACACAGAATTCAGAGAGTGCTAGCTGACTGGTGGTGATTCTGGCTTTCCAGTAAGGGCTGCCTGGCTATGTTACCGGAAAATGGGGTGCCCTCATCGGTGCGAAGTCACTGTCCAGGTTCTTGGTATCTCTAGCAAAGAATTGAAGGAGACACACACAAAAGTATAGTGGTGAAACAAAGAGATAGTTTATTGAGGGGAAAGTGCACTCCAAAGAGGTAGGAGTGGGCTCGAGCAAAGAAAGTGGCTCAGGAGCCCTGATTAACGAGGCTTTGGTACTTTTATTTTCTTCCATGTCTTCAAGGGAGACACCTCTGGGCATGGGGTCTCTTGATTGACAAGTCTGATTGACAAGGGGCTTATTACATAATGCCTTTTGACTGTGCATGTCCTGTCCCAGAGTTCAGTCTGTTACAATGATATTAATGAACTTCCGGGCACATGTATGATATTACAATGATGGTATAATGAGGCCCAGGTGAGATGAAGGTCGTTGTAACTCTCACTGCGCAGGCGTTAGGAACTGGCCCAAACTGGTGGGCTATTTTGTGCCCTCTAACTTCCTTGTATTAGCTAACTTTTCCCCTGGAATTTTCTTGTGGTTACTCAACTTGGGGTGGGGACTACTAATGAGAGGGTGGTACTAAGGCTGTGACTATTCCAGCCCGGCAAGTCCCATGGGACGGGTCCCAAGATCCTCCCTATTCTGTCTGCCTTCTTCACATTCAATTGAGAGACGTGATCCCCACAAATCTCTATGGGAAGCTGAGAGGCTGGAGGTCTCATCTTCTGTATCTGCTTCCTCCTGAGGATGGTCATTGTCCCTACCTATTGGGGGTCCACAGAGCTCTCACCCTATCTGATCTTAAAAGGGGAAGGAGTCTTGGGATCTGCCATGTTGGCTTCTTTGGTCGAGATGGGCTGGAAGCCTTGTCAGGGTACCGCTAGTATCCTGATGGTCCCTAGATGAGGAGGAATTAATTTAGTTAGTAATTTTAAAGGCATTGATCAGAGAAATAGGTTTTAAAGCCCCTGTCACTGGGTGGTTTCAGGATGGAAAGTCTGTTGGGCCTCTGGCCCTTTGACTTCTGGCCCAACTGGTCATTCGGGTGTTATCCCCTGTCCAGGTCCAGAAAGGCCTGGAAGGGATGCTTGCCTGTAGTGATTGTAATCAGCAAGCTGGAGACATGAGTTACAAGTTTTGGAGTAATTATCCACGGGGGACAGTCTGTTGCTCGGGGAGAGGAGCCAGAGAAAGTTCCTAAGGAAAGCGATTAAGACTTTGGACTAGGAAAAAGGTGAAACTGAGAGCTAAAGAACAAGGTAAAGGAGCCTTTAGTGAAGTGGGGAGATGGCTACCTTGGTTGGCTCATATCAGCTACACTGCCTAAGGAGATGATTCCCTACAGTGACTGTGAACCTCAGGTATGAACTGGGTATGCTGCTCACTAGTCAGATAATTATTTTCATTGTCTGGGTTTCATTTCCTTTGTGAGAACTTCATTCAGTAAGATCTTATCAGGAAAATCTCCAGACCTTATAAACACAAAGAGAGCAATATAATGTGCTTTGCTGAGGAGTGAAGGCTCTTGTGCTCTGGATGGCAATGAGTCACTGGAAGATGTTGAGGTCGCCAGGGATGTTTATTTTAGAATTACTGTGCTTGCAGTGGTTTTGAGGTAGACTGCTGAGGATCATGAGATGGATGTGAAGAGTTCTTGTGAGAAGAATGAGTCACTGTGCAGAACTAGATGATTGCCTTCGGGGTAAGTGAGATAAATGTGACTCACAGGTATCTAGTTCTCACAGGTCAAGAAATGGAGAAGAGAAACAATGTTTACAGGGAAGATTGAGAATTACCTTTTGGACCTGTTGAGTTAGAGATGTTAGGGAGATGTCAAGCAGAAATTTGAATGTAGGGTTCTGGAACATGATGGAGAAGATTGCTGGACCTACAGTTAGCTAGAATCACAGCTTTAAAGCTTCATGTTGAACAGATGACTTTTTTATACTTTTTGTTATGGAAAATTTCAAACACATAAAAGTCAAAGGAGTAGTATTTTGACATTGTGAATTGTGGATGAAAAGGGTCCACATCCTAAACCTGACAAGCTCAGGGGAGGCCGGCATGGTGGGCCCTACAAACCCAGAGACTGAAATGAACAGCAAAGGATGGTCTGAACATAAAAATTCCTAACTAAGGTGGGCCATAGTGGATAGACAAATCCTTGGCCTGAAGCTTTCTGACAGAGGTCAATGTTTACTTTAAGCCAGCCTGTCTATTGTCTTTTTGCATCTAAAATAACATACCTTGAGAATGTCAGTAATCTCATTTTCTGGACTCCCAGGACACCTACTGCACCAGAGCAGGAAACTATGGAATTCTTCATTGTTCCTTGATTATCATATCTATGTGTTGTAAAATGCTGGCTATTAACTATCCTGTACCCACCAATGTTAATGAAGTGTCTGTCTCTCCAATTTTTATCCAATCCTAGAAATTCTCCCCCCTTTGCTTTCTCCCACACCCTTAATCTGCTAGCACTGAATTTCATCTTAACTCTCTTCCTTTGATTTTAATTTATAAAATAAGTTGCAAAAATTCTCCAATGATTTTCTTAATCCATTGAGATTTTGTTTCCTGACAGTTATCAGTTTGGCTCAAATAAACTCATTAAAGTTCTCTATAGGTTTGGATATTTCTTATGTGGACAGAATTATAGGAAATATATATGTTTTATGTCACAGAGCCTTGAAATTTCCTAATTGATAAAAGCAACAAAGATGTTTTGATATTCATAACAACCACCTCTCAAGTGCACCTGAGGCTATGTTAATAAGATGATTTTTGGAAAACACTTAATGATGGATCCTGGTTGCCATGGGAGCCAACTGTGTGATTAGAGGGTTGGAACTTCCAGTCTCACTCCCCAGACTTCCTGGTAGGGGAGAGGGGCTGGAAATTCATCTGAGTCATCAATGGCCAATGATTTAATCAATCATGCCTGTGTCATTAAGCCTCTGTAATAACCCAACATGATGAGGTTGTAGAGTTTACATGTCGGTGAATATGTGGAGGTGATGTGAGAGTGTCATGCTCAGAGAGGGCATGGGAACTTTGTACCCCTTCTCCATATCTAGCTCTTCCATCTGGCTGTTCCTGCATTATATCCTTTTATAATAAAATGGTGATGTAGTAAGTGAAATGTTTTTTGAGTTCTGTGAGCTGCTCTAGCAAATTAATGGAACCCAAGAAGGAGGTTGTGAGGTCCTGTGATACATAGCTCAGAAACACAAGTGAGAATCTGACTTGCCATTCACATCTGAAGTTAGGGATGGGGTAGGGTGGGCAGGCAGTCTTGTGTGTATCCAGGTAGATAGTGTCAGAATTGAATTGAATTGTAGAACATCCAGCTGGTGTCAGAGAAATGCTTGTTAGTGTGAGAAACACACACACACACACACACACACACACACACACACACACACACAGAGAGAGAGAGAGAGAGAGAGAGAGAATAAACCAAATCCCATGTACCCATTACCCAGCTTTGTTAATTACCAGCTCATGGTCAATCTTGTTTTATCTATATCCCCCACAGCTTCCCCTTCACATGTCATGAGCACAAAGTCCCAAATTTTATTTTATTTTATTTATTTTAATTAAATTGTTATCTGCAAAAAATCAGGAATATTTAAAAAAAATATAGCCACAAAATATTTGTCAAATATCTAGTGAGTTCACATTTTCCCAACTGACTGTTATTTTTTAGTTTGATTTAAGATGCAAATAAGGTTCCTACAATTGCATTTGGTTGATATGTCTCTGTCTCAAATTTGTCATAATCTGTAGGTTTTGGTGGATAACTTTTCAGAGCATTTTGCGTTCCATATGTGTGAAACTGACCAGTAACCAGTGCTTGAACTAAAGAAAGAGGTGGAGGAAGATATTGTTGATGTGAGAAATGTCCAAACCTGTAGAGAATTTTTAGAAGAATTTATTTGAGACGAACTATTGACAATTGCCAGGAAGGAAGATATGAAAGGCTCCGAGAATGACAGTTTTGCAGTTTCTTTTATACATTTTAAGAGAAGGTAAGGAAGATTATATGAAAATGGGAGAAAGCAAGGCAAGAAGTGAATTACAGGGTAGTTTAAAAGATTACTGGGGGGACCCAAAAACCCCCAAAATTATCTTCTGTAGTGTTGGCCCCTTGTAGTACAAGCTTCTTCTGCTAGGTGAGTGTTCTAAGAACCCATTTATATCAGTGTACCAGTTGACATTGTTGTAAGAGGCTGAGTTCTGCTTCAGTGAGTTTTTTGGGAGTCTCTTTCAATGCATTTGTCCATTTCATAATGGGTTATTTACACAAACAATGTGTGCGACATGACAACACACCTGCCCACAGTGTGCTGAGTGTTCAGCAATTTTTGACCAAAAAATGGCATGACCCCTATGCCCTACTCTCCCTATTCACCCGATCTCAACCTGAGGGACTTTTTTTGGGTTTGTTTCCCTGGATGAAAACAGTCCTCAAAGGGAAATGCTTTGCCTGTATGGAAGAGATGAAACAAAGAAGTGGAAGCACTAAAAGGCATCAAAATTGAGTTCAAAAACTGTTTTGAGCAATGGGAACAGCATTTTGATAGGTGTATTGCATCAAATGAAGAATATTTTGAAGGCAACTAAAGTTTAAACATGTAAGAATAAATACACAATTTCTTATAAATAAATTTTATTTCTGGGGGGGTCTTCCATTATATGTGCTTTCTTGAGAGTGGTTATGCTTATTTTGAAGGATCATTGACAATGTGCAGAAACAGATGTATAACCACAGATGTATAGAAACAATGGATAGGGCTTGTTTAAGACAAAAATAAACCTTTTACTAAAAAAGTTTTATATGCTTGGTGTGTGACCTGTCCAGTTAGGAATTTATGATCAGACCACCTTGTGAGATAACTTTTATAGAACCCTCCTTTTTTCTGTCTATAATAGGATAATGTAGGGATCCTCTTAATTGAAAGAATAATTTTGATTTCTTTTCCCCCTGAGAGGTATGATGCTTTTAGAAAGTTTGATGAAGTTCTTGTACTTAATAGCCTCAGTCTCCTGCTGTTAATTCTCTGTACTGCTGCTATGGTATCTTCTAAAAGGCAGGCCTGATTGTGTCCCTTTTAAGCCCTGAAGTCTCTGTGGCCTGTTTCCTGTGGGAAAAGTCTGCTCTCAGGGGCTTGTCTTAAAAAGATGGGTCACCATCTTCGTTGTACCCACCTCACTCCTTGGTACTTGGTTTCCACCTTCCCCCTTTCTCTCAACATGGGCTGTGCTCCAGTCATGCTGCTGTGGTTAATGTTCACTTCCCACCTCATGCTGATATCTTTTTCTGAAATACAGTTTACACCCCCTCTTCTTTTATCCATAAAAGTATGACTCATCTTGAAAGGCACAGCTGAGGAGTCACCTTTTCTGTGAAGTTTTCCTCAGCTACTTTATCACCTCAAAGAATTATTCATCTTGTTCTCTACTGTGCCACCTTTTTATGCCTCTGTTTTAGGGTACTTGTCATAGCCTAACTGGCTTTATCATTAGTTGTGTATTCTCCAGGTGGACAGGGGTATGTATGTGGGAGCTTAGGAGGGCAGGTGCTGTGTTCTGGCCAGTACTATGTTTCTTCAACACCCAGCGCAGAGACCTCCCTTCCTGGAATGCAGAGTCCATGTGTTTGGTACCTACTCTTAGAAGGATAAACAACATTATATGAAGGGGGAAACCATAAAAATAACTGAATTCTTTTCTGGAGGGTGGGCTCCTTGTAGTACAGGCTTTCCCTTCTAGTTGAGTGTTCTAGGAACCCCTCTGCATTGGTGTACCAGCTAGAGTTGTTCTTAGAGGCTGCATATAGCTTCAGTGAATTTCTTTTGGAGACTCTTTCAATGCGTTTGCCCATTTCATGATGGGTGATTTACATGAACAATGTGTGTGCAGCATGACAATGCACCTGCCCACACAGTGTTGAGTGTTCAATAGTCTTTGACCAAAAAACAATATGATCCCCACACTCCACCCTCCCTACTCACCTGATCTCACCCTGAGAAAAAAAGTTGAGTGACTTTTTTTCTGTTTTCCAGATGGAAAAAGTACTCAAAGGGAAACATTTTGCTAATGTAGAAGAGGTGATAGAAAAAATAGCAGAAGTACTAAAAGTCATCAAAGTTAATGAGTTCAAAAACTGCTTTTGAAAAAAGCATCTCGATAGGTCTATTACATCAAATAGAGAGTACTTTGAAAGTGACTAAACATGTAAGAATAAATACACACATTTTTACAAATAAATTCTGTTTTTTGGGGTCCCCCTTTTGTATTATAGCTTCTCTAATCTGTTTTGTTTTAAAATATTTTTTTTTAGAGAGGCAAAACAAAGAGATAGTTTATTGAAGAGAAAGTTCACTCCAAAGAGGTAGGAGTGGGCTCAAGCAGAAAAATGGCTCAAGAGCTTTAAAATAATTTTATCAAGTTGGCTGTTCAATATGATATAGTTTTGAGCTGGGTTGAGTTAAAACCAGTGAGTAATTACATTTTATTCTACACTCATAAAGATAAAGGATTTTGCTGGGTATATGGTATAAAGTGTTTCTTATTGTGTCATTAATGTTTACTCTGATTGTTGACTGGATACTTACCAGGCACCAGTTTCATAACTCAAAAAATTGCAACAAAACACAAAACTCCTAATCTTTCTAGATAACCTTTTGTTGCCTGTCAAAATCCAGACATAAAGGTGTGTGTATGTGTGTGTGGGCATTATGTTCATAATTTAGAGAACTGATCCTTCGGTATGTGTATAATCTGTTAATATGAATTATAGTCAGATTATAATTTTTTATTTTCATTATTTTATTCCTGAAGCAAACATTGAGTGATGACCATGTTCCAGATGTTGTGCTGGGTTCAGTGGAGCTTGCAGTTTTGTGGGGAGGAGGACACACAATAACAGCTATGGGGGCACTGACAGCACAAAGGAAGGTGTGGTTAACTATGTGACAAAGTGATGCTGTTTCATCTGAGTACTCCAGGTACCTAGGAATTGACCAGGTAGAAGGTGGTGGTGGCAACTGGGAGACAGATCTGACAATGTGGACAGCCTGTGCCAAGAGCAGGAAGGTAGGAAATGGCCTGGCTTGCTTCATTATTTAGCCATCATTTTTACTTTTAATAGAAAATATATATTGTACATGGTATAAAGTTCAGATGGCTTAACAATGAAAGCTAAGTCCTATATTTCATCTGATCCCCAGCCATGGAAGTCCCCTCCCTAGAGTTAACCAGTGTTACATTTTCTTGTGTATGTCTTTCCAAGGAGTTTCACTGTGTTTACAAATATGAGATAGATTTTCTTTACATCTCCCATGCAAAAGGGAACATGCACTACAACTTGTTCTGCACCTTGCTTTTTTTCACTTAATATACTGGATGTAGTGTTGCTGCATTATTTTTAATATAATGGCTTCATACTCTGTATGTGAAGGTACAATTTATTTAGCTAGTATCCTTTGGAAGAGACATTTAAGGCTTTCATAATAATGTTTATTTTATCCATCCCATGAAGTACCTGTGAGTAGGAACCACAGAGTTCAGAGCTGAGGGTCATAAATACATTCAACTCTTAGTTCAGATTCTGTTAACAAACAAAACAGGCATATTTGGAAAAGAACTGAATAGAATTTTAAGAAATTAAAAATAGTCATTGAAATTACAAACTCAGTTAATAGGATTGAGAACTGAAGAAAGAATTGGCAAACCAAATAATGAATCAGAATCAATTATCTAGGAAATGGCACAGAGAAGCGGAAGAAAAATATATCCACATGATGAAATGCTACATAGCAGTGAGACTGCAAGAACCAGAGTCACATGTCAATGTGGATGACACGATAGGCATATTGTGGAGTTAAAAAAAGCAAGTTACAGAATAATTCATACATACACAATTCAAAGCTATGTAAAATTAAATAAAGTATATCTACAATTAAACTCTAAGGGCATAATAAACACTAAATTCAGGCTAGTGGTTTCCAGTCAGGGGAGTGGAAGGATGTTGGGGAATTGATTGAGAAGGGTACAAAGGGTGCTTTGCTCTTCTGGGAATGTGCTGCTGATTAAGTTGAGTAATAGCCATGTGGATGTCTTGTAGACCATTCTTATCAAGATAAATTCTTGCAAAATACCTTAAATACTACAGGCATACCTTATACATAGTGCAGGTTTGGTTCCAGACCACAGCAATAAAGGGAGTATCACAATAAATGAGTCATAATCTTTTGCTGGTATAGTGTCTTGCTTTTAATTTATAAAATAATGCAACATCTGTGAAGTACAATAAAATGAAACACAATAAAACAAGGTATGACTGTATACAAATAGTATATGTACTTATATACAGATAAAATGGAATGAATACCTCTGTATTCAATGTCCAACTTGAGAAAGAGATAATTACTAGTACCTTTGAAACCTCTTGTATATTCTTTCCCAATTAGTTGTATTTTATCCCTTATATGTACTATACCTATACTCTTAGGTATCTGATAGATTTCATAGCAAAGGTTTTTAAACCTATAGTTCTCTTATAGTTATCTTACTAGTAGTATATGTAATGATCAATTTGCATTTAAATCTCTGCCCCCTTTTTTACAATCGTATTGGTCATCTAAGTTAAAAAAAAAAAGAAGCTATGTATTGTGTGCCTATGACTAAATTTCTAAATATACCACATTTTCAACATCTTCCCCAGTATGTGATGTTTTAAAAGCAGTAATGAAAATTAATCTTTGGTTTAGCCTCATCAAGTTTGATCAAGAAGAGCAGAGCTATGGCAGTTTCTTGGTTAGTGCCATGGGATAATACTTTCTACAAAAGTAAGAAGGAGTTCATGCCACGAGGTCAATATGGTGAACATCTCCTTTGGCAAATTAAGGTAACTCATGTGATGGTGGTATGAGAAAGGAAAACAAATAAACAGGAAACATCTGTAGGGGCTAGAGATCCTGTGTTAGAGTGCTGGGACCCTAACTTTTTATCTGTAAAAGAAATGTTTCCTAGTTGGGAGGTGGGATGTGAGTTAGCTGTAGAAATATTATTGATAGTCTAGAGAAACCACCTGCAGTTTCTCAAAAATGTAGCAAATTTGCCAGCACAGTCTATCATAACAAAACACCACAGTCTGGATTGCTTAAGTGACAGAAATTTATTTTCTCATAGTTCTGTAGGCTGGAAATCCGAGATCAGGGTACTAGCAGGGTCAGGTTCTGGTAAGCTCTCTTCCTGGCTTGTAGCCACCTTCTCACTGTATGCTCACATGGCCTTTCTTCTGTGTGTATGCATGGAAAGAGAGAGATCTGTGTTTCTCTTTTCTTAAGACCACCAATTCTGTTGGATTAGGACCCTACTCTTATGTCTTCATTAACCTTAGTTACCTCCTAAAAGCCTTATCTCCAAATACAGTCACATTATGGGTGAGGGCTTCAATATACAGTCCAGTCCTGAGGGATCAGGAAGAATTCTTTGCCTGAAAGAAGAGATACATTGTGATTTGAAGGATGAGTAGGAGTTAACCCATTGAAGATGATTAGGTAGGAGATAATGAGAAGTGAGTTCTAGGAAGAAGCTTAGAGGAAAGATTGATTGATTGCACTGTAGAATTGTATGCCTGAAACCTATGTAATCCTTGCTAACAGATGTCACCCCAATAAGTCTAACAATAAAAATGAATTAAAAAAAAAGAATAGCTGGTGTTTAGCTAAAAGTCTTGGCCTGGACATTTAAAGTGTGGCAAACAGGTCAGAAAAGTGTGATAATCTGCTGTACTAATTTTGTCTAGTCCATTGACTACAATCAAATTTATTTAAATTTGCTTGTGTTTAATTAAAGTGAAAATATACAAAAGAGCAATTAAAATGTATTGAGTCATGACTCAGCCATAGGTACACTGTCCTTGAGTTTGGGAAATGTCAGAGTATGAGGCAGAAACAAATAAATCATATACCTTATCTAAAACAGAAAACTGATGCTGTAATTTGAAAGTTCCTTAGACCTAATCCAGGAATCTGCTGGCCTCACTTTATCTTCTGCTCACACATATCTGTGAATTTTTTGAAAAAGCATTTTAAAGAAAATATATTTAAAAATATGGGTGGTGATCTATATTTTAGGAGTTTGAGGGGTTGAATTAGTGATACTCTTCTGTTACCCACTAAAATTTGGAATCAATTGGGAGATAAAGGAACCAGGTAGATGGAGATCAAAATGCCTTTCTTGTTTATAAGTGACAGAGCTTGGGGAATGTGTTTCAGGTATATGCCAATAGTGGGCTTCCCAAGACTGTAGCCCTGGGTTAGATAGAAGTAATTCCTCCAGGCCCTAGAGGTATTGAGCCAGCATAAGCCACACTTATTGTAGAACAAGGCAAGTGTAATCAACCTACACTTGGGTACCATATTGGACTTCTCTAGTGAAAAATTCAGTCATTGAGCCCAAGTCTGCCTCCTGGGTCCTCCTTTTCAATGAAAGACTACTCTACTCTTCCATCCTACACTAGAATTGGCATCTTCATTTTGCAAATACTGCCAGAAGGTTTGTGGTTCGTGGTTAGCCATAGAGAAATGATTGGTAGAATGGCAATGATGGGACATTTATCCTGATGTCTTACCTAAGAACTTCATGGAACAGTGTAATGATTTTTCCAAGTCTAGTTTTCCCAAGTGGATACCTAAGACCAAAAATCATTTTCTTCCTCTTATTTCTAACTGTGACATTGCACATTTGGGGAAACTACTTATAATTGGTGATGTTTTTGAATCATATAAACTTCTTTCATTTTGCTTTTAATTCAATATTTGGAATTTCAGCTGTTGAAGAAGAGGGGCATTGGATTGCAGGTCGAACTTTTGGCTAATAAGCTTTATTTTCACTATTTCAGTTTTTCACATACAGAACTTTGCTTGAAGTGTATTTCTTTATTAAAGTCACCCTTTATCAGGGCAGCATTACTCCCAGGCTGGCTGTTTGGTGATTCACAGACTTCTGTTGTGTTATCAAGAGTTATTAGATTTGGAGCAACAGGAACATTTATATTGTTACTTGTTGGGATATTGTTGCAAAATGTATAGTAATTCTGGGAAATGGTTTGGCATATTCTTACGAACTTAAACATACATTTGTTATATACTGAGAAATCCTACTCTGAGTATTTACTCTAAAGAAATAGTAACATGTTCACATAAAATCCTGCTCATGGATGTTCATAGCAGCTTTATTTCTGATAGCCAAAATCTGGAAACAAGTCAGATATTCCTCAGCAGGTGAATGAATGAACAACCTCTGGTAAATGCCTCAATTTTTTTTCATACAAAGGCAATTTATTAACAGAAAACAATAATTTGAGGGGTCCTGTTCACAGATGGCAACCACAGCAACCCCCTCTTCCTGCGGGTGCTGTTGGAGGGGATCAGGGTGACAACCTCAATCCATCTGTTCTTCATTCCCGAGCAGACAAGGGCTCTGAGAGCTGACTGGGGCCCTGGTCCAGGGGTCTTGGTCATATTTGCTCCTGTGGCCTGGAGTTTGATGTGGAGGGCAGTGATGCCCAGCTCCTGGCACCTTTGGACCATATCCTGGGCAGCTAACATGGCAGCATATGGAGAGGACTCATCTTGGTCAGCCTGTACCTTCACCCCACCAATAACACAGCAGATAGTTTCCTTGCAAGAAGGATTGGTGACATGGGCAAAAACAAAGAAAGAAAAGGAAAAATAAGCCACAGATTGGGAGAAAATATTTTCTTTCTTTTTTTTTTTTAAAGATAAAATTGGCTTTGTTCAACAATTCACAAATAGGGCAGCATCGCATCTGGCAAAAGGAAAGGAGCTCTGAGGAAGTGTATGAAACGGAAGGCTTTTATAGGCAAAAGGGGGTGGGAAAAGAAAGTGTCTAACCAAGAGTTGATTGTTTCAGGCAAGGTCACCTTCCTTTGGGAGAATGTGGGGTGAGTGGTGGTCTATCAAGCAGACTACCTCACTAGTCCTGATCACGTAATTTCTGATTATTTTTATTCATACTTATTGTTAGACTTATTGGGGTGACATCTGTTAGCAAGGATTACATAGGTTTCAGGCATACAATTCTACAGTGCATTGTCAACTTGATGTATAATAAGTTCACCACCTAATGTGACTTCTCTTTCCATCACCTTATATTTAGCTTCCCCCCTCCTCTCCCACTCCCTCCCCTTTCTCCCCTCCCTAACCCACTCGTCCCCAAATAAACATTAAACTATTGATTGTGTCCATGGGTTATTTGTTTGTTCATTTCTTTTTTTC